>JAPYZS010000368.1:0-81712 GCA_030522925.1 Trissolcus japonicus | reverse complement strand
TAAAACTTCGTTTAATATACAAAAAAATAACAAAAATATAAATAACTCGGTTTGAGTGGAACTCGATAATTGAAGAACTCGATTGATATTCAAAAAAAAATAACAAAAAAATGTAGAACTCGATTTAAGTAGAACTTGGTTCTTGTGAAACCCGTATAATATTCCAAACAGAATATTAAAAAAATAGAACTCGGTTTAAGTGAATCTCGATTTCTGCAAACCCAAAATAACAAAAAAAAAACATATTCTCTTGTGTACCCTCGTGTACTTTCATGTACTCTCATACACTCTCGTGTACTCTCTCGAGTACTCTCATGCACTCTTGTACACTCTCATATACTCTGCAGGGCGAATAGCCACTTCCTAAAAGTTTGATTCAGATTTCTTTATCGGTGCGATGTAAAAGCTTACCGGTGGTTTGACTAGGAATTTTGAATCTCTTTTCTAAAGTTGTCAGCGTCACAACTATGTAGATGAACGCCATCGCTTGTATTGTACCAAGAAAGCTGTAAACGCAGATAAAATTTCGGGTGGTTGCACTATTTTTGAGCCATTTCGGGTAGTATCCACATAGACCACATTGTGAAGGTTGGCTCATACTTCCGGCAGTCCTGCAAAAATATCAACAAAAATTCTTTCACTTTTTTTTCACTTGTAAAATTATAAAGAAAGGAAAAAAGAGACAAGACATGAAGAAAAAAAATTTTCTATTGATGTCAGCTAATGACCCTTGGAGGTAACGTGATTGCAATGGTTAAATCCGACAGTCCTTGCGATAAATGCACCTTGCAAACATAATCATTTTACTTTTGCGATCGGTCGATTAACTTATCGGCCACTTTTGCGTCCTCAATAATGAAATCTGATAAACTCTTCAATAGGCCAAGTTTACATTTTTGTATAAAAAAATTAATTATTAATTAATCTCGTAGTTGTAATTATATTGTAAATATTCCTGTGATGTTGCAACATTGACAAGTTTATCGTTGGATTGAGAGAGATAGAGTTTGTTGTATTGTTTTGTTACGTAAGTGACGAAATCCCAGCTCTCCAAAAAATGGAGAAAAAAATTGTTGTTGTCCTTTTGAGACGGTTAAAAATCGAAACTTACAATTAAATCAAAGTTGATGGAATTGTTCGCGACGAGACGGACAGACTTTTTTTTGCACCCTAATTCGTATAGTGTCCAATGATGTTTAATTCGTTAATCAAGAAGCCAGCCGAAGCGGAAATCATTCTACATAATTATTTAATATGTAACGTAACACGAGGAAGGAGGCATGACAAACGAATGATGCTGCATTTTTTTTTCAACAATTTTTCAAGTTAAATTATTTGTGAAAATGAAAACATTGTCATTAAAAGTTGACGATCTTTTTTCTTTTTTTTTTCTTTTTTTTTTAATTGATAATTTTTTGTTTTTTGAAAAATAGTGAGCCGTTTGTGTTTCATGCAAAAATGTTGGATCGATTTCGGGCCACGGCTCGCACAAAATCGACGCTGCAAATGCAATGAAGCGTCTCGGGTCTGCTACTTTTATATGATCTATTAAATCCGGTAAAGACTATAAACGAGAGGTAAATTACGATGTTGCACGAGCGAGCTACACGTATCTTATATTGCGCGCTCTCACGTGACCTCAAACGACAGAATTTAGTCTTCCTCCTCCGTAAAAAACTTACTGTGACTTTGATACTCCGATTTATTTCAACTCCGGTATTTCATTTTCGGCTGTTGTTTTTTCTTTATTTTTTCCATAAAAGGACATTTCAACTGATTGGAAAAATAAACTAACAAAAGCACAGTGTCAAAATCAATATTTGATCGGACAAATCAAAAACTTTACTTTTCCATTTTTCCTTGACCGCGATCATGATTTTGATTTTCAGTTTTTTAAAGTAACTTTTTTAAAATAATTGCAAATTGCATTTGCATAACTGCATTTCTGTTAACAAATTTTTGTTCGAATAAATTGTTTTTGTTTAAACAAATTTTGTTTTTGAACAACAATTTTTATTTAAAAAACAGACAAATGATTATGTATTCATCGCGTCCGTCTCTAAATACATCTGGATGACAAAGCGAACGCTGTACTTTATCCATAGGCTTCCGTTTGTTTGATTACTAGTGAAAGGCCACGAAACCTAATCGCAGACTACAAGCTGTTCTGGTAATCACTTCATGGCTTATTATTAGTTCTATGTCCCGTTACATCGTCTTGGGAATATTCTGCCATGTTTTGTGCCAATTGCAGCGTACGTTTGCGCATATGAATTCCGACTATAAAATACAACCTGAAAGTTATATTTTCTATTTCCCTGTCAAACCAGTTCTTAAAGTTGAAAAAACAACCCGTGCCACTTTTGGGTGATCAGATTTTATCTTAAAAATTCTCCGATTAATTGATCTCAAAGTTCATTGATTAGCTAAAACAATGGGATGTAAAAATTAATCGACTCGAACAATTTTCGTTTGTTAATCAAGCGTTTGAATGAAATTAAAAAGGATGTTAATTTCATAATTAAATGTCTCAACGAAAATGTGACGGACTTTTGCAAATTTGTTTATGTCATCATAACTGTACCCTCGATGATACTGCAAATGTTGTGGCTACAATTTATTAATTATCAATGACAAGTGGCGCAGATTAAGCGGGGCAATCTTGACAAGTTGAATTTTGTTATTACAAAAAATGAGCGAGACCAAATTGCACAATAGAAAATAGTTAAAACGGCCAGCAATTTGTTCATAATTTTTTCTTCTCAACTTGTTATAAAATTTTTCGTGCTTCTTTTTCTTTTTGCAGGGCGAATTTTGTACTGGTTTGTTTAAGCATTTTACAATAGGAGAGAATTTTAATGAACGAACCTTCAGACAACTGTCAGGTCATGTGGTTACTCGTGGAAGCCGGAAAGACTTCCGTTGCAGGTCCTCCGAAAATTGTCTCGTTGCAATAGCGGTATCGCCACCAGGGAATATAATTGCTTGATGAAATAACAGTGAACGGGTTACAGGTGCCGTACAACAGTCGACGAAAGCCGGCGGGAACGAGCGAGACGTGCAAATAAATAGACCGAGAGAGATGGAAAAGCGTTTTGTCATGCGAATAATCGCGGGATTACTGAACATCTCTACGATGAACTCCTTCGTAATCAATTCGAATGATAAGGTCTGTGTCATTCAAAGAGAGTGTCATTGAAATGTCAGTGCTGCCATCTTAGCACTGATGCAAACAACGCTGAAGAAGCCTCTCCGCTCCGGTGATGCAATCACAAAAGTGCAACTGCGGTTCGATTGCAATCTTGATGCATAATCATTCGCGGGCAATTAAAGCTTGATTGCTAATATCCACGAATTATCGACAGATCTTCACGTGTCTTTTTTACATTTTAGTTTACAATTCTTGGTATCTTAACAACAGTTTTGTTTTCTTACTTTTTTTTTTCGATTGCTCACAGAGGAAATCCAACTTTGCAAATAAATTTAGACGAGCGACTTTGACCTAAAGAATTTTATATTTTCGCAATTTAGCATATTTCGTATAGGATGACCGTATAATTGATAATAGAGTTTTGATAACAGACAATAAGTATATTACAGGTGGTGCAGAACAAAGATGATCGAACGAGCAGATGCCAACCCAATCGTCAATCTTTGAACGTTCCTTCTTAAGTACAGAATTCTTACATTACAATAATTACAACTAACAACCTCAATAAAATGAAGCTGACAATTTCATTGAATCCTATCGTTATCAGCGATAATGGATAAATTGTAATAATAATAATCTAATTGTAATAGTATGAATAATATATTTATAATTATCCGTTGCAATAGAAATGATGTTGATAACCACATAATCGATCCAATTAATAATTCTCTAATAATCTATAAATTCATTTTATACGAGGATAAAATTCAATGGCTGTGGGCTCTTAAGTTTACGACGTTTCGATTATTTTTCTCTTCTTCTTATTCTTCGTTCTTCTTCTTTTTTTTTACAAGAAAATATTTCAATTTGCTTAGACGAATTTACGTCTTTCAAAGGACTTTAAGGCCTCTAAGTTTAAGACTAGACAGCCTCGTTCCTATTATTCTTTTCTTACTTCGTTAAAACTTCTCTCATGCTAACATTCGCATAGTCATTCGCTCGCTCTTATTCACTCACACATAATATTTCCTACAGATTCTGTTTAACATTTTCGTTATCTCTTCGTTTCTTCTTATTCTCTTCTTATTTATCTCTTTTTTTTCTCTCTCTCTCTCTCTTTTACTTTCGTGTTAATAGTCTTTTCGACATTGACTAGTTTCTAACCGAAGTCAAACATGAATCTTCAGACTTACGAAGGCACTCAACAATTTACAAAATATATGGACGTAATCGTCTATCCGCATTAGGTGTTTGTGAACATCATCGAAAGTACACAAAACTTTGGAGTTGGCTCTGTCGCGTACTCATAACCAGGCCACTTTGTCCTCCGACAAGTGTCAAATGAATGGCAAACGACAATGACGCTTTCAATTCTTTATCAATGAAGAGAAAACATTTCCCAATGTTTCGTTAACGTTCTATCCTTGAATCATAACAAAAACGGTACAAAAGTTGTCACCTCTTTTTGCGTGCGACGATATCAGTTGCGCAAAGCTGCGATCAGGTTGGATTTTATAAAAGAATTCCTTTTTTTTCTTCTTTTTCCTTGCTTCTTTTTTTGGTAATAAAACGAATGCGTCATTGAGTAGTAAACTATTTATCCATTATAAAACATATAAAACAGTAAAGTTTTGGTTCGTTCGTAGTGTTGATTTAGAAACGTTCTTTAGAAATTAAAGATTCAGCTTTTTCTTTTTTTTTTTTTTTTTTTTTCGTTTTGTGACATTGGCGCGACGAAGTTCTAAACGGGATAACATTTTTTTGTTACTAAATTAACAACGAATAATGTAACAAATGAGATACAATTTGTCTGAGTGTAAAAATTGTGCGAACTCTCGCCCACGCTGGGCGACGCATGGCAAACGAAGTTGTAATGGTCTCACGCGTTTTTACTCGACTGGCAATCATCATCATAACAGTATATAATAATTATGCGACGTAATTTAATTTACGAATTAATTGTAAGTATAAATAATGAGATTCGTAAGACACGTCCGCGGGAGCCTCGTTTATATTTGGTATGTAATGCAACAAATGTACAGTCCATACAAAATAAAAATTTAATAATTTATGAAGATAATGATTTCATGTTTGATTTATAAGAATGACAAACCGTTTAATCCAGTTTTGTCACCAAAAAAAAAAAAAAATAAATAAATAAAGGAAAATAAAAAATAATAAAAGGTTTGTTAACATTTACATTTTGGGGAAACAATTCCCCGTTGTCTTTCATTTTCATATGGACTGCAATTTGTTCGTAATCAAGTGTACAACTTCAGCGGCGCAAACATTTTCGTGTATTCTTATTATTTCGCTGAAAATTATTCGTCGCAACGTGTACGTGCCAAGTTGACACGCGAATACGAAGTCTGTTTATGAAACAGAATCGGCGTACTATTTTCGGAACTGAGCCGAAGAAATTTGAATTAAGTACACGTCTCATGTAATATAACAAATCGAAGGTATAAGAGATTCTGCCAATTTCAATAACTTATTACGATCTTCATCGATCTTATATAATCTGTCTGACAAAAAATGCATCGCTATTCGTGGACCCCGATACCCCCCACCCCCCTTTAGTGCATAAAATCTCCAAATTCAGAATTTATAAAATTTATAAAAATTTATAAAATTAAGATTAAGATAGATCGTCCGCTGGGAAGAACAGAAAAAATTAGTTTAAACAAGATCGAGTCCACGACGTACAACATTTTGATACGAACGACAGAAGTTCGCGAGCTAAGAGAGCACTTTAGTTAACTGATACAAATCTGTGCTTTTTTTTCTTTTCGTCTAATCAATTTTAGCAGATAAAAGTGTGTCTTCTATTTCATTCTAGTTGACATTTGTTTTTCTACTGGAGCCTGGCCTCTTGCGGCGTAGTTTGATATGGGAGACCAGGAAACGCTGCCCCGGTCGCTGTCGCCGCTGCCGCCGCCGGTAAAGCCCCAGCTCCTGGTAACGTCGCGTACGTGTACGGCGATACGTAACTGGCCGCTGCTGCCGCTGCGTTGGCTGCGAAAATAAAAAGTCAATTAATGATCGGCAAACAACGCTGACAGCTGTGATTCACAGGATAGAATAAGACAGTGAAGTTCAAGTTTTGCGGATGCGAAAGTGAAATTGAACTAAAAAAAAAACAAAAAAAATAGAAGAAGAGTAATTTGTTTGCAAAATAAAATATAGTGGCGGTTGATGATGTAGCTTGAGTACATAGTTTTTTGCGATAGTTTGTAAGGCGGCAGAAAAGCGAGCTTCGTCAAAGCCCACTACCACCACCGACAGCAACTTATTTTTATTCTCATCAATTTTTATTATTTTTTTAGTTCATGCAAGATGCTGTTCTGCCCACCACCTTCACCTTCACGTTTTTGAGGCAACAGAAAATTTTTTCCAATTTTTCTTCTCTCCTTTTTCCTCTCAGCTTTCTTCTTTTTCATTTCTTTCTAATTTTTGATTCTTTTTTTTTTTCAATTCGTCTTTTTTTATTATTGCAATCAACTTGAAGAAAAAAAATTAAATAAATCTTATCGCTCTGGCATAATCAACTTTCGTCGGTCGTGATTATTAATTTGAAAATGATTCATTCAAAATTAGAAGTTGAAGCATACATAAATATTGACTGCAACTCATAACCAGAAACAAATAGAACACAGCAATCTGGTTTGCAAATTTCAATAAAATTAGCCCAGCACAAAGATAATGAAGAAGCGACAGCAGTCCTGATAATAAAAGCACACAATTTGCAGTGACCAAAACTACGGAGAACGAAAAAAAAAAAAGAAGTATCAACATGCGATTTGTTCGCACTGATGGAGACAAATGTTGACTCGAATTTAGAGGAAAATATAAATAAATTATTTATCGTATGATTTTAAAAAAGTTGAGTTGATGCAATAAATGCAAAAGTCACATTTCGTTGTATCCCAATTAGTTACGTAAGATCGGCAGTTAAGTATTCTTTATATCACCTATCCTTTATTATTATTCAAATGCTCTTTACGCGCAATATGCAAATTTGTCATACAAATTTTATTATTTAACAAATTTTAAACAAATCAAATTAATTTAAATTAATCTAAATGAATTGACTGAAACAATTTTCTTTTTGCAAGAGAATTTTTCAAAAACAAAATTTCTTTTTTTAACAATAAAATCCAAGCAACTGAATTGAAAAAGAACCTAAATAATAAATCAGTGCGTGCTTATATATTGTTTCGATTTGCTTTTTTTCAAGGGGTTGTTCACTGAATTGGCAAGTTTACAAAAGAGTTCGAAATCGAAGTCATTGGAGTCCCACAAGTCTTTTGACTTCAACATTTTTTGAATCTTCAGTTTGACAATTAAAATACTTGAAATGACTTAAAAAATTTGTGAAATCTTCGAAGTGTATTTCTGTTTAAATTAACTGAACTGCAACATATTGCCTTACTAATTATACCATCACTTTAAAAATAAATTATTTTAATTTCAAATTTAATTAAATTTCAAACCATTTCAATTTTTTTTTTAAATAATTAAATTTTAAACTATTTCAAAGTTACTATTTCTTTTTTTTTTTTGAAATCCTCTTAATTTTTAGAACTTGAACCATCAAAAAATTGTACGACTTCATGAGTGATCAACCCCTTGTTTTTTTTATTTTCAATTTTTTTTTTCGTTTTCAAAAAATTGCTACCATTGCCACGCAGCACGGAAGGCATAAAGGGTGGCAGAAACGCTTTCTCCAGACATTTGTGCGCCAACAGCACGGCGCATCCGTTCGTTTGCTGAGCGAGGTGGTGTGGTAGCTGGACGACGCTATCGCTTCCGTTCTTGCTTGGGACACTTTTGTAACACATACCGGCGGCCGCTGCGCTGGTGTAGGGATACGCCTCGGCGAAGTTGTACGACGTGCCTGGGTACGTCGCTGCCGCAGCTGCTGCGTTCTGGTACTCGTAAAATTGCGAGGCCGCTGCCACCGCGGCTGCGTGACTCAGTTGGGCGCTCGCCGGAAGTGGCACCAAACCCCCTGGCGCTGCCGCGGCCAGGTACGGCGATTGGTACACATAGCCAGGTGGTACTCTGCAAAATTTCGTTTTCGTTCATTACCAAGCTCCTCGGTACTCGGTCTCGAGAGAAATTTGCTCCTTTTTTTAATTACAAAAATGTATTACGTTCCCTTAAATGTTTGTTACCCCTTGAATGACAAAAATGTACTTCAATAATAAAAGATGAAACCAAAAAATGATAGACAAAAGTTTGCGAAATTGTATGATAACCATCCGGAACTTCCACCCCCATTGTAATCAAATCCTGCACCTTGAATTTCATGTCACAAATAAGACAGTAAATAGTGCCGGATCGAATTACCGGTACGTTTTTGAATGGGATGTAAAGTGAACCCAATTTTGTACTGTACATTATATCCTCGACTCAATTATCATTTTTTTTGTATTCGTCATTTTTTATAAATTGAAATTAATTTGAATTAATTTAGATTAATATATTAAAATTAAATTTTCTGATTCTTTCATTTCTTTAGGATTTTGGTTGCAAAGCGAACAGATGTCTCTCGGACGACCTTTTGTCAGAGTCAAGTAATACATAGGCGATACGTAACAGTCTAAGAAATCGGCAGTGTTGCTAAAATGATACAAAAAATTATGAACAAAAACGAAAAAAAAAAAAAAAGAAAAAAAAGAATGATAACAGAAGAAAAACCAAGAAACGGCAAACCAACAACAAACGTGTAGGTACTGCAATGAATAAAATACTTCTCGGCACACGTCACACGATTATCTAACACCAACGTTAGTACCTAAAGCGCTGCTTTTTAATTAGTCCGATACCTCTTGGACCTCTGCTGGACTTTTGCAAACGAGCAAACATTAATACACTTGAATATCCATTGAACCAACACATTAATACACTTTGAGTCTCTCTCAACAACGAGCGTCATAAACTTTCCCATTAGAACGATCAATCTAATATCAAGTTCATCTTTATTTTCAATATTCCAAATAACATTTAATCAGAGGTATAAGTAATAAACGAAAACAAAAATTATGATCTTCTTTTTTGTTGAAACTCATGCACTAATTTGAAAATGGTGAGAGTGAAAAAGATGAATTTTATATCTTCAAAGTTGAAAAGAGTTGGTCAAGTGAAAGTTGAGAGGTTTTATTTATTTTTTGACTAACCAAACAAATTTGAATGCAAAAAAGTTGAGAACAATTATATACCAGTTGGAAAAATGTTACAAAACGTTGTTTCAAGGCTGAAAAACGAGGATTGTGTAGTGAAAAAAAAAATCTTGCGGGTTTGAATGGGTCAATAAGAAATAGTTACTGTTGACGCGTCAGGGAATTATCGACAGAAATCATGTCCTTCGAAGGGCTCTCGTAGATTTCAACAAGACAGGATAGGAAACAAACAAGAAATTCATCGAGTCACGAACCCTCGTTTCGTGACTGTTCTAAGTGGCTCGGACGGTTTCCGTCACAAAGTGGCTAGCAAAGCTGATTAAAATCTCAAACGCACGATTTAAACCCTCAGGAAGAACCGACAACTTGCATTTCCGATCGTCGTTAATTCATTTCCTTGATAATTTGGCAATTAACTGTTACATGTACTCTTTACTCAAATTCTAATGAAAAAAAAAATAACAAACAAGAATTTAAACAAAAATAAACAAAACACAAGAGAAAAATTAAACAAAGATTAACGAAAATAAAGACAAACAAAAACGAACACAATAAAAACAATGGAATTATAGTTGATTGATAGAAAAAACAAGTAATCAAATAAAAAAGTAGAGCAAACATTTGGGACGACATTTTTTAAACGAACATAAAATAAAAGAAAAAGTAACATCGTCATGAAATTGATAACAATTTTATACATTAGATGGGAGACAAGTGATCGAATTCTGAATAATAAATTTTGTCGTGACAAAGCGAGAAGACCCATGGGGGAGAATTAGTGACACTACTAAGTTTGTCAGCAATTTGCGCTCGTGTTGATAATAGGGAAACGGAAAAAAAGCCACTTCCGGATAATGACTGAATTCTTCATTCATTGTCTGACGATCATCCGACGATTGTCACGATAAAAAGTGCATTACTTCAATTGCAAGTCCCTCCCCTCACCCACCGGGGTGAAAAATGCAAAGTTTTCTCTACGCGCTTCAAGTTAATTTTAACGATCAATAAAAATCATTTTTCATTCGACGCGGATTTCCAAAACCTCACGTCTTGGAAGTGAAGAACTTCTTTTTTTTTTGTCGTTGTTAAATTATGTATTGACGTGTGATTACAAACAGTACCTTGAGTGAGCGATAAGCAGCTGGAATTGCAACTGTTAGCTAACACATATACATATATTTTTTGTTGGCTCTTATCGGTCAATAATAATGACCTGATAAGAGAAGCCATTGGAGGATGTTTTTTTGATATTTTTTTCGGAAACACTAAAAAGACCAAGATAAATTTAACATTTAATTTTTGCCTATCAAATAAATTAACTAAATTGAGAAGTTGCAATTCTTATCAAAAATTTATTCACTTTAGTTAAGTTAACGTATTTTGATTAACAAAAATGAAATGCGAATTAGATGGGAAAGAAAGCTATTCAACATTTTTTAATTGAACAGGAAAATTAAAAAAAATTTAAGTAACGATGGTTTTTTCAAGGGTTGTAAGTTGACAGTCGTAAAAGATGAAAAAATAAAGAGGGTGGAGATTGAAAGAACGAGAAAACGAACTTCTCAGAGACATCGATATGTGGCTTGGACTAAGTCGACGCCTGCGTCGGCGTCAGCCTGATACAGCGCCGGCGTTCGGATAATCCAATGGGATCATCCACCAATCCCGCAAAAGCTACCCCCCGACCAATGGCTAGTGCAAAGGGCTGGATTTCGCTTAATTTTTTCACACCCTCGCTTACAAACAGCGCAATCAAAAAAATCTAACAAAAACCTCCCCAAAAAAGAGACAGAAAATAAAACACCTCTTCACGAACCCCAAAAAACTTCCCTTAAAAAAATAACCCAACGAAATATTAAAAAAGAAATCTTCAAAACTTGTTCAAAGAAAAGATTTAAAAAAGAACTTCTAAGAGATGAGCTTCAAAAAATAAACGTTGAAAGAAACATTTTTTTCGTAAAAGAAAAAGAGGAAGAAACAAAACAGTTTGAATAAATTAGTAACTTGATATAAAATTGAACATGGTAGGCAAGTAAAATATTAAAGTCATCGTAAATAGTAGTGAACGACTGTGCGTCGTGAACATAATTCATAGTTTCAAATGAAAAATAATTAATGTCAGATTTTTGTTTCACTGGGTAGGCTTTGATGTCGGGATTAAATCTGGTACCAAAAGACGCGAATTGAGTTATGATAAGAGGCTGAAAGTGATTCAAGAATGTGCGCGTCAAGAGTGATGGCGACAGGTGGACGCGCGAATCGAAGCTCAGAAATAGAAGAGAGAGAGAGAGAAAGACGCGAGGAGAGATGGCCTTAAATCTTTGACGACGAGCCCTCGACAAGGGAGCGGTTGACGCGCGGGACAGGTGGGTCTAAATAAAGACTGGACCGTCGCCAGCCAACCAACATGGCCGCCCGCGACGCGCGGCGTCGTCGGCTCGGTTGCGACACCAACGTTACATAGAGGATTCCAACTGCGCACAGAATATGGACCGGATTGAATTACCCAGAACATTTTCGCATAACTTGTACTAGACTGGACAAAAAATAGTACGACTCCCTGTTTCGACATTTGCCCACGAGTCCAAATTTGCAAAGACGCAAAGTTTAAATACTGGGACACTCGCGTCAACTTTATTTTCATTTTGTTTTCATTACACCTCTCCATGAAAATAAAATAACGTGATTTTATTTATCTCTTATTAAATAATCAAAATGAACCAAAAAATTTGGGATCCAAAATTTTCTTTTTTTTTTTGAGTTTTTTTTTTTTTTTGTTAGATGAAAGTTAAGTTTTGTTTGGTAGATCGACATGGAATCGTGTTGAGGGGTCAACGTATCCGACTGACCAACATGCGCGATTAAGAGGTGCCACGCCATGTGTTATTGAAATATAATTTTATGAAAAAAAAAGAAGAAAAAAATATGAAAGTAAGAATCACCATTTACAACACCAAAAAAATACAACACCAATAGCGACACCAAGTGTAGTGTAAGCCTTCACCACACACACAAGGTTATTAATTGTGGTTAGCGAGCCTACAAGTCGGTGATGATGTATATACAACGTTAAAATATATAAAATTATCGCGTGGCAGTCATCAATCGCACAAAAACTGGCTCGGTGACAACCCATACGTACCGAATTTTCGGGCTTGGCAATACTGATTTTTCTCTTTTTTTTCTTTTCCTATGATTGTTTTAACAAAAAAACACCTACTTTTGGAAAGAAAAGAAATTGTTCTCAACGTTTAGTACTCTTTTCGAAAGGAGATAAGTCAAGTGATGGTCCGGAAAGTTTTTTGTGTTCCGCCACCAAAAAACATAAGACTGTGTGACAAAAAAAGGGGATGGGGGATGTAAAAACGTAAAGCAAAAAACTGAACTGTGAACAAATAAAAAATACACACTACGAGTAAACCAAAAACTCAATAACGAAACAATTAAAAGTGGTACAAAATGAAATGAAAAAAATACTACAAAGGTTTTTGACTGAATTTTGACAACTTGGGACGTCGGAAGATGTAAAAGAAGATGTGCCACAGTTATCGAATTCTGATAAAAGCGATCAGTCGCACTGAACTGGTTTTTTTTTCGTCTTTTTTTTTCAGATGGAAAAATCGTGTCAGCTTGTTGGTAACACATTCATTAATGTTGATTAATCAAGTGTGATTATGATTAATGTAATGCTGATTAAGAAAAAAGTATGTGCGTAGAAGAAAAAAAAGAGGTGAATACCAAGTAGAAAATAAAAAAACGTAAAACCAATAACAAACAAATTCCAAAAAGTCTCTCAACAACTGCAATCATAGCCAATTATCACTTCACATCATTTCATAAAGAAAGAATAAAACAAAAAAAAAAAAACAATTGAAAATAATACATAAGAATTCACAATCAAAAAAATCTGATCTTCAGAAACAGGTCATTAATACCGGAGAGTAATAAATTCGTACGTAGGTACATCATGGCTTCATTTACACGTGTGCGTGTGCCGTGAGATATCTCTTTTTGTCTTTCAATAATTCCTTTTGAGATTCACTGAAAGCCCCCTTCAAGTAACTGCTATTGGCAGGATGCTGAAATGCCGTTATAGTTTAGTCAACAATCTTTTTTTTTTTCATCATAATTTTTTTCAAACAAAGTTTCAAACTAAAAATTTACTAGACATTCATTAAAAAAAAATAAAATAAAAAAATGACTTAAAAATTTGACATAAAAAATAACGTTTAAAACTGACGTTGAAATTTCAAATTTCAAATTGTATGAAAAAAAAAAACTAAAAAGTGATAGTAAAAATTTTTTTTGGCTCCAGAGGTATCCTCACTTTAGTATAATCCGATGAGTTGCTAAAGTCACGTTAAAATTGAGAGAAATATAGTGATGTGATTATGTTATTGAAACTTGATTAATTACGATTTCAAATTGCAAATGTTGAACTTACCCATATTGGCTGGGCAAAACTGCTGGGTAGCCTGCTCGGATACCAGCCGTGAACGGGAATGCTGGAATAAGCAACAAAAAGTGATAAGTTTGCTGCGAAAGAATAGAATCAATCGGAGGACAAAAAAAATCAATGTTCGGTGGGTCGATAAGGTGCTCCACATTTAGTAGGTGCAATTAAAATCTGACATTTTAGTGGCTGAAATGGTTTTCATTAATTTCCAATGCCACCAGCTGAAACAAGCTGAACCAATAGCGACAAACCTACATTAGTCGCACGAACATCACCGAGATATATACTTCAGATAAACCTATTGATGTGCAAGTTCCTTGTCTGACAACGAAAGTGCATGTAATGTTTTGTACAACCTTTTTTTCTTTTTCATTCTAACAAATGAAAATAACATTTTTTAACATTTGAAAATCGATCCTTTCTAGTGAATAGACCCGGAGAAAAAAATTAATTTTTTTTATTCGAATCTTAAAATTCAATTAACTAAAACTATTTTTTTTTATTTTAATAATTTAATTTGTTCAATTAAAATTTTTTCCAAATTAAAAAGTTTTGTTTAAAAATAAGGCGCGATGTTTGCAAGTCGGCAAGACGTCAATTGAAAACGAGAAAAAAAAAGAAAAATTGGTTAACACGATGAAGGGTCAGCTGTCGCGACGTATCGGTCATTTGCAAAACAAAAGTCGGTGCGAATCACTTGGGGCATAAGGCAGATTTAGCCAAAGGGTGCGACAAGTTATGTTGGCTGCTCGCCACGGAGGAAAGAGCACAGGATCGAGTGGAAACGTACGATTCCAGTCGGCGCATTTCTGCGAGCGATGTCAAAGTGCCAAGAATGGTCGAAGAGAGCCCCCAAGTGCCAAGGGACTCGTACGCACAACTTTTGGCCCGATTTCAACGACGCAGATCCTTTTATGAAGTGACAATAAATGAACAAACAAAAACCAAGTCTTTCTAAATTTAAACCTGAGTAACCAGTCGCTAAGACTACCGTTCATATACTATTATTCAACAAATTTTTTTCCCTTCTCTTTGAAATTTTTTTTTTACATTTTTTGACATGCTACTAAACAACTAAAAATAGGAGGGAAAAAAATAAAAAGAATAAAATGAATTTAAATTTTAAGAGGGGTGACAATTTGAGAACTGAGAAGACTTTGTTGTTCCATGTAAGAAATATGTGACACATGTCACATCTATGAAAACAAATGTTTATTTTTATCTGGGTATTTTTTCTTTTTTTTTGTTTGCTTGTTTTTTAGGATAAAAATAATAAAAAAAGAAAGAGAGGAGGGGAAAAAGGCAAATGTTCCGACAAATAGCACAAGCCGCGTAATTGCAGTTTGGTCACCCGACGCGTCTGTCACGTGGAACAAAGTCCTTTCTTCCCCATGCCACATTTCCGGCGGACGTTCTCGCACGCGCCGTGCACGGAAAGCGTTGTGAAAAATTCATGCCAAATAATCGATTTCGGTCTGCGGCACCGTGTAACGAGCGTGTGCAGTCATTTCAGGATAACGTCGTGCACGAATTGATGTGATGCTCTCGTGTTTGATTGAAAAAAAAATACAACTTCCACGAATCGACACGAACCGCTCGTCAAATCGGGATCCTTGATTGCCAGGGGTGTATTTTATTCAATGCGTTCGATTTCAGTGACACAAAATCATCGACGTGTCACAATTTCCAAAGTACGCTGCTCACAAAAATGTCTCAACACTTTGCAGTTTCGACTCCAACATCTTTTTTGCAAATAAAAATTTGAGTACACAAAAAATTATTTTGACCTTTTTTCATTTTCAATTGTTCAAATTTAATTTTAGTTCTGTAGAAGAAAACAAAAAAGGTGTAAAAGAGAGAATATAAAGAGAGAAAACAATGTTAAGATAGTGAACAAAAAAATGTGTTATTTTGTAGAATATAATCTGTTATTGGATTCATTTTTCACCGATGATTGGCAGATAAATTGAACCATCAGGTCGAATAACAAGTTGAGATCAAAGAGATGGGATTGATTAAAATAAATTAGGAAAATGATAAGGGACTTACTCGCTTGTAGATTGCCTCTTGGCTTGGCGCCGAGTATTGCCAGATTAACGTTCGCTTTACGACCATCGATTATGGGGTTGGGATCTTTACACGCTCTCTCGGCAGCCGGCCTGTCTCCCATAATTACCTAAACACAGACAAATCATTTGTTTATCAAACGGAGCTGCACAAATTTACACTCGAGTGCGCGCGTGCCAGGAAAAATAATGAATCGCTTCCGAACGGGAAAAAATGTATGACATAATTAAGCGTGGCGCTTCTAAAGTTGCCCGACGAGTTCCTCTTTTTTTTTTTGTTTGCATATCGCAATGAAAAAGGCGTGAGACTTTCGGTTGTACTCTTATCGGCCTCTCTGGCTTCTCCTAACGTCTTTACGATTATCTCGACATTATGTAACCGGGTCATTTTTATTATTCAGTCCCTCGGTTGAAATAAAAATTGGTGTCCCGAACGAGACACGCGTCAATTTTTTTTTTCAAATGGTATTTTCGTCGGACGTCTATTATTTTGTTTGTTAGGAAAAAATTAATTTAATTCTTGTTTTGATTTTGGAAAAAATCTTCACAAAACGAACCAACTTTCCATATTTAAATCCAATATAAAATGTTTTTTAAATAAATGTCAGTACGATTTTATAATGAAACTGAAAATAACGTGACTTCATCTTTATTTTATGTTTATCCGTTCAAAAAAAAACAATCCCAATAAAATGAAAAAAATTTTCATACCAATTTTTTTAGAGGGTAATTCAGTTTTCATTTTTATTTTATTTGTACAGTAAAGACGAAAATGCGCTTCGCACGCACTCAGATACCGGATGAATTCGTGTAACATCAACTGATAAAATGAAAAAAAAAATTTACTGTCAACTCTTTTTAGAGTATTAAAAAAATGTATTTTCAAATTAATTAAAATTTTATTAAAAATAAAGAAACATGTTTTCAGGATACTTACAAAGCCATAACCCCTGCTTTTTCCAGTTTGTCTATCGGTGATAACGACGGCTTCTTCGATGTCGCCATAGACATTAAAATGTTCCCTGAGACTTTTGTCAGTCGTGTGATAAGGCAGGCCACCGACGAAGAGCTTCGTCCACGTGGTGTCCTTGGACTGTGGGGTGGCACCGGCGAGGGCACCGAGGCCCGTGACGAGGTCCTCGGGCCCCGGGGCACCCACCGCGCTCACCGCGCCAACGGCCCCTACGGCACCGAGACCCGCTGCTCCAGGCATCAACATCTTCCAAATTTTGGCCTCAATGGTGCCTGTTAGGCTGCCTTACGGCCGCTTTGCTGGTTGAAAATCGGCACCAGCTGTTTCTTTTCTCTGCTACTTCTACTCTTCTACTTATCACAGTCTTCTTTGCAGCATTTAGACGCTGTGAATCGGCTGAAAACAAAAATAAAACCATCTCAATTGATCAAGGAATTAAAAAAAATTTTTTGTTTCACTTTTTTAATTTAATCCATTCTACAAATTTTAAAAAAGATTTATTATTAAATTTAATAGATAATAATAAATTTAGAATTTTGTATAATCAAAATAATGATTGACATACATTTTCTAGTACAAATTTTCATAATATAAACAAAAGTTATTGAATTATTGAATGTTCCAAGTCGATTTTATTGAATGAGTCATCTCGCGCGGGCGCAATCAACCAATGAATATCAAAAGTAAACAAATCGATGTACGTCAATGTCGTTCTTTCAATTAATGAAGCACGGGAACCGAACGTAGGTGTTTATCGATCTGGAAAAACAAGGGGGGAACGAAAAACACCTGGGTCGGCTTAACGGCGTCGAACATTTTTCGGTGACTTTATCCCAGGCTGCTCAATTATGTCCATCTGTTTTCCAGAACTACACTCGGGAAAAATATTTGTAAGAAAGTAACACATGTGGAACGTCTTTGGTTCACGCTAAGTTACAAAACAAAAAAAAAATATCGGACGACGAAAATTTCTATTGTACTTTTCAAACGAGGGATAGGTACAAAATTTTTAAGTCCTTTTGGATTGAGTTTTCGATCGCCGGACCTTTTTCATGAAGATACGGTCTGAAATTGGTCCAAAATTGTTGAAAACAATTGCAACCGAAAACTATAATCTCCTTGCTCAGTCAGTTCAAAGGGAACCAATGGAGATTTACGGCTACTGGTTTCGAACTGAAAACAAATAGGAATGGAAAATTAACATTGAATAAGGAGAACGAGACCCCGGGGGCAGTTAGAAAAGTGCAACGCGCGCGGCCTCGAATTCAATTGCGATTATTTTTGGCAACAAACCAGATCAGAAATCGAACAATAATCAACACAGGCCTCTGAGAAAAGAGGAGGTCGCTGAATGGGCCGGGCCCTGACCTTCGATTATCCACGAGCGGCAAATGGGAGTTTGTCCAGGTCGCGTAACAAAACCAGGTAACAAAATTTCTTTTTTTGTATTCTAAAAACAGATTTGTTTTCAATTATAGGTAATGATGAAATTGATATTTACTAATAAATAAATATATTGCATTATAAAAAAAAAGAAAATAAAGTGCTACACAGTGTTTTTACCTTTTTTTTCATGTAATTTTACGATTCGAATGTTACTTTTCAAGTTCAGCTTGAGATGGATAGCATTTGCTCGCGTACAAACAGAACTGCTAACCTTTTCCACTATTTTTACAGTGCAGGTAAAGAAATTTTTTTCTCTCCCGTACACATGGCGTTAGAAAAGATCCGCACAACGCTTTCAGAGCATTTATCGGGGTGTACCCTTGAGGCCCCGTTGAGTTGCCCCCTCCATCGGGCGTTCGATCCCATAAGTTCATACAGGCATGGATGTCGGATTTACAAAGTGCGACACACCGGCAGCTGCTGGCTGCAAAGAACCGGTGCACAGGATAGATTCATATTGTGTAGTCCAAATCCTGCATGCAAACTCTCGCCTTGGCTATTGCGTTACGAACCAACGAGAATAATAGCCGATAGATCTTGGGAACGCGAGGTGTCGTGGAAAAGATGAAAAAAAAGTAGTCCTTGCTCCAAGGGAGACGGTGCTTAGATAAGTTAGAATAAAAGGATGCGCTTATTAAAAGTTGTCGCTGAATTGTAAATCAATTTTTTTCCCCGGTTCCATCTCGAATCCTTTTTTTTTATTTATCTGTCTGCGTTTGTCAGAATTTGTCTTTTTTTCTTTCACTTTTTCTTTTGTTTTTTTTTTTTTTTGTAATTTTTAAATTTTGGACACTGACTGGAACCGTTTTGTTGAGTTTCCCTAGGCCTTCTATTTATAAGAGGGCACTTATGGTTTCTAAGAAAAAAGATGTCTCGCGTCCACGTGATTGTCAAATTTAAAATCAAAATATGACGATACGCTTCTATTTATAAACAAGGTTTTGGACGTCTCGTTGCGTCGAAACAATCTTGTTTATTAAATAAAAGTCTCCTGGCATTGTAAAATTAATCAACTTGACGTGTTTCATTTGACTTGGTAAATTGGCCAAGATTTTTGCAATTTATTGTTTCTCGTCAAATACGACAGGATAAGACAATTTAAGATACAACATGTTTGTACAGTTTGAATTCTAAAATCATTACTTTTATTGACCTTGAAATTCAATCTATTATCTTGTCATTTCTAATTAACAAAAATTAAACAATTCATGAAAATTACTTAAAGTAAAAAATTGTTAACTTTTTTTTTCACAACTGTGAACGAAACGTGTACAGAGTGAATATTTAATTATTTTGAGATTGAAATTTTTCATTAGCCGGAGTCTTTGGAGTCGTTTAGCGATGAGTGATAAGTCAGGCTGGACAAAAACTTACATCAACGAGCCTTGGGAAAGAAATTTGCAAAAGAATGCTTGAACTCGGAGAAATACAGACGCCGATTACGTAAAATGTTTGGCGTGAAAATTTCAAATCAATGAAAATGTAATCACTGCGAAGTCAAATCATGTAAACTTCAAAAATTCTTTTTTGGATCAGTTCAGAAAGAGTGATAATAATTTTTATCACTCCATTATTATAAAATTTCAAACCAAAACTATTTTTTTTTCATTTTTGATTAACTTAAAATTTCAAAAACTCTTTCAAAAGCGAAAAAAGTGATACAAAGAGTATACCAATAATTGGTAAGAAATTGATAAGAAAATTTGTAATACTTTTCAATGAAATGACGAGACAAATTATTTTTTATTTCAATTTCAATGAAACAAATGAGATAAAAAAAGGTATTGTTTTCGTTCAGAAATTTCGTATCCGAGTTCCCATCGATGTACCCGACATATGGACGGTAAACATTTGTGTGCACGCATTTTATAAATTCATTTTATTTCCATCAAAAGCACAATATGAGCCGATAAAACTGTACACATTGTTCGCAGGAAGTCTGCAGACGTTCTGTGGCACAAAGGAGCATTTTTTTCTTGTGTGTTGGAAACACGCAGCGACTTTAATTAACCCCATCGGGCCGAAGGTGTTTTCTTTATCGTACGCTATGCCGGATGATTGGTGCGCTGTCGAACCATAACATCTCGAATTGCAACATCCTCATTATTATTTATCCATCCGGAGCTCCGAAAATGATATTTCAAGACAACACATGTTAATGAGTGTGTGTCAACTCGGCTTCTCAAACTTTGTACAAACTTTTTACCGACAACAAACTTCCATGAACAACTAAACAAAGAACAAACTTTATTTAATTATAAGTTTCTGGAATTTTAATTCTCTTCAATTATTTTAAAATTTCATTTTTTCAAGTTTATTCAGATTTGTTTAAAACTTTTCCAAAACGAATGAAAATTTCATCTTTATCTTTTGATAAAAATGTTTAATGGCAGATGCATCAAAGTTCGAAAATCCAGACCGAGAGAACTGGATTAGTAATCGTCCATCGATGCTACCAGACGTCTCGCTACGTAGAAATCCTCGGCTTGGCTGCGGGTTTATTAATAAACACCGCGGAACACGTGCCTTACCGTGGTCTTTCTGGTGGTGCGCTCTTTGTCGCCATGTTGCCTGGACTCGCAACTTGGCGGTGAAAAAAAGGTCGCGCGAAAAATAAAAGAGAGACGCGCACAACTCGACTGCCATAAATTTGACAAAACGCTTTTTTTAGTCAACGTTCATTAACCCCCGGCCCGTTTCGGGCCTCCTTCGGGCTAAAAATACAATCCACAATCCCAGCTTTATGATCTGGTAGAATTTTCCCCGATGAAAGGTTGGTGGAAACAAAAAAATTTTCCGTCTTAAAATTTGGACCGGTTTCAAAAAAACGATAATAGACAAAGAAATCACAGATATAAGATGAAACAAAAATGGTTTCTGATTTACGTCAGAAATCGTTTCTCATCTTTCAGATGAGAGGTTGAAAGCAAAGCTCCTTATCATCGTACCATTTTTCAAGCGGTCAGAATGTCGATGTTCAATTCACTGGTCTCAAAAAAAAAAAAAAAAAATTTCCGGGGTTCCGAGCAAGAAAATACCGTAGAGCGGAAGTCCGCACGTAATCTTTCGTTCCACTTTCCGACTGTCACACTGGGCAACTCCTCGAGGTCAGCTGAAATAATTTGACCGGAGCGCGAATTAAGATTAAACTCATTCCTTTTCTCTCCTTTCGAATTCTCACCTGTCACTTATCCTCCTCCTCGCGTAATCCCAACAAAAAATCGCCGCACTATAGTATCGTCGTCGTTACTCGTCGTCACTTTTTTTTTTTCGGTACTACTCAAACTTTCGATGCGACTCGTTTGAACGCCGCGGCGGAACTGATGGAAATTTGAATCGCGTGTGGGAACGATACCGACTGGCCTACCGATTTTTTTTTCTTTTGACGTGCCGTGTATTTGAGTGCCGAGCGTCGAATCGACCCAAACGTTCGCACACGTGCAAGTGTGCCGATTCGAGCTTCGGACGAGTGTTAACTGCGCGCCGGTTTCGCCCGCGCTTATTCGATTGGTCGCTACCGACCCCCACCCGATCTCTCAACTGCAGCGCCGTAACTTTCTTCGGTTTTACAGGTCGCACAAACTTCCTACAGCTGTTTCGGATTTTGACAAAACTCTCCGGTAACGATCGGCATCTTGTCCGATCGATTGTTTCGCGTTTCTTTACAAATGTTTCATTTTAGCCCCCCCATTTTATTTTTAAAACAAACTTTCAATACGAAGCTCAACCTCCTTAAAGTTTACATCTTGACTTTTGACAATTTATTTAATTAAAATTTTTAACTTTAAATTTTAATTTCTAACATCAAATTTTTTTTTCATTTAAAAAGATAAAGTTTAAATATTGGAAAAATTCAAGATAAACTTATGTTCAGATAATGAAAAATGAGTTTTAAAATTATAATTTATAGTTTGTAAAATGTAAGATTATATTTTGTACCGTAATTTTATTTACAGGAACAAAATTTGAATAATGATAAGCAATTTATTCAAGAGATGAAAAGAGACAACGAGGATGAGGGACAAAAATAGAAGCCGAGTGCTGTGACTGCGCCTCTCGTATTTGTAATAAACGAAAAGCAAATGAACGTTTCACGCGAGCTTCCTAGTTTATTTTAGTTTATACAGCGTGTCCCGAGCGATACGTGGGCCTTGTTTCGGGCGCGCCGTAAAATGAAATTTAAAAGACGATCGGACGAGGTCCAAAAGCGAGGTGGTGGTCTTAAGGAGCATCAGCTGTTCGAATTATTATTATCGTTTCGGCAGATGTTCGCTAACCTGAAACGTTTTCTTCCTTTTTTCTCTTCGCCATACGGAATAAAAAAATTAATAAAATATTTAACCAAAAAAACACAAGAGCCACTTGTGAGAGAAGATAGAAAAAAAGCCCCTAATTATTCTCTATCGCGGTGTCAAACCCTCGAACTGCAAAGTTAATGTACATTCGCGTTTCGTCAGCGCGGTTGTTTTATATCAACCAGCCTCGTGCGACTGAAATTGATTTTGTCGTCACCTCTTAATAGCCGGAAGAAGACGCGAGATGTTTGTTTCATTACCATAATTCACTTCGACTAATCGGTTCAATTTCACTTTATAATTTCATCATTTCAAATCATTAAGATCAATTCAACCAAAGATTAGACAACTTTTAATTTTTTTTTTTTTTTTTCAATTAAAAATTAAACATATGTTTAAAACTGGACATATGTTTTACTTTTAGACCATTTGTCGGGTAACAAAAGATATTACGAATCCGAAAATGCATAAAAGTGAAAGTCACGGTTTTCAAGTTCGTCGCTAGGTAAAAAATTGTTTTTTTTTCGGGCCTTAAAAGCGTAGATCCAGCACTGCGCGTAGGATATCATCATCCGAGTTGAAAAGAGACCCCATAGGTTTGCGGCACGCGCTGCCAGCTGCCCCACAGCTGTCTTTTCGTCCCCCAACCAAGCGATTCTTACCCGATCGGCGGTGCATTTACCCCATGCCGTACGCTTTCACGGACTCGAGCGCTGTGACATGGTTGCATACCGAATGAGAGGCTTGCGTATACCCCCTTCCCGTTGCTTCATCGCTTCTTAGACGCAAAAAAATTGCCCGACCGAGAAGATGCTCTCGCGTCTTTCGGATCTTATTTTTAGAGATGCAATTTTTACTCGCCTCACTTTATCGATTGTTTGGTTGTCTTTGACAAGTGACTAGAGGGCGCAACTAAAAAAAACAACCTCCCCCCTTGAAAAAACAAAATTAAAACAAAATAAAAAAAAGAGAAAAATTAAATTAAATGAAAAAGAAAAATTGAAAAAAAGAACGTGTGCGCGGTTGGACAAGTTTTTATTTCACCAAAAGTTACAACGGCCATAAATACACTTAGACACTGTTTCAATTCTTTTGTAATATAATAAATAATAAACATCAGCCGGTTTTGCTCGAGAATGATTGGACATTTCGGTTATAAACTTTTATGATCTTATCCTCTCGTTTCTTATGAATTTGTCATGCGTGACGAGATTTCTCAACCCTTTCGGTCAGAGGGATATTCCTGTTTTGAAAATTGGAGATTGATTTTATTGTTTCCTTAGTCGGGGCACGGTTATTATGCAAATGGACAACCACTTTGTGTACTACAATAAAAGTAACGATTTGATGTCTATATGCCTACCACTGGTATCAAATTAAACTTAGTGCATGCTCGACATTGAAATCGATCACACGAAATAATGCAACCCCTTTGCGATGCAAGTCATAATTTATTTCAACTCCAGGAAGACGGGCAAAAGTACCTGATGTATTTTTTTAAGGTCACCCATCTTCAAGTTGGTCTTTATTTAAGACACTTAAACGTCTTAACTTAAGAGTATGGTATCTTAATTTAAGAGACCGTTTAAAATTATCTGTTTAACAAGATGTCTAAATTTAAGACAGTTAAACGTCTTAAATCGAGAGTATAGTATCTTAATTTACGAAATTTGTTTGTTAGATATTTAGATTAGATTTAGATAATTGATAAGACGTGATTCATCAGAGGTTTCGAAATAAATGTAACTAAGCCAATTTGAATCTTTCAGACAAAATTGCACACAATGTGGCCGGCCACGTTTAGCGTGTAACACGGTATACAAGTATACAGCGACTGCCGCGTGCAATTCACTTTATTTGCGGTTTCTCATCCGTTCCGGCGAACGTGCACATACAGGAAATGGTCCTGAAGTGTCCTAGAGGATATAGGGCTATTGGGTTTCGGGTGGAAAAGGAGCTGGAAAAAGCAAAAGCCGAGGAGAAAGAACCGGGGGAAAAAATGTTATATTCGCACCGAGGATGTCGCCGGTGCATAAGGATACGAAAATAAAATAAAAAAAGTGCGAAATTGGGTTTGTCGCGATGAGGACCGGAAATCCGAGGGCATCAACCTTCCTCGTAACAAGTTGTGCGGTTATGAGCGTTGAATTTAAAGAGGATCTCGGATGTAATCTAATTTTGCTCTACATCGAAAAGTGTCGCGATTTTCTATAAATAGAAGAACGCAATTACACAGTTTTTTCCATTTTTTTTCTTCTCATCGTCAGATGACATACGGTTAGTCATGATTTCTAATTTGAGTGTTGTAGCTTCGGTGACGGGCAACTTCTTGGATACTATTTTGCGCCTTTCGTGTAAACTAAATCAGAGAATTTGTGCAGGTGGCTTCATTATTATGTATCTTCCTTTGGAATTGCAAATGTTTTTTTTGTCAGAGCCGAAACAAAATTTTGACTTTTACGTGTGGTCGTTACTGTTAAGTGTATTGTTACTGTTTGTACATTTCACACATTTGTCTGTCGATTTAAGACGGATTTAACCGCTGTATTAGTAAACCTCCCATGGACTGAGCGTAAATTATTGAAATCGGTAATGTGAGAAAATGTTCAAGAGCCCTGGGAGGCTAATAAAAATAGTCAAGATATTTACAAACTGGCAAGCTTTTAATGATCGTTATTTTTTTATAATCCCAAGCGAAGTATAATTAATTTCAGATCAGAACTCATAATTTTTACAACTGACGTAAAAAAATTCTAGGTCAGCGCCTCTTTTAACCAAAGACAACTTGTTTTTTTTTTTTAAATTGGGTAACAATTCAAACATAATATTTTTAAAACATTTTTCGTAACAAAAATAAAAAAAGAGGCAAAAAACACGAGTGGCGAAAAATGTAAACTCTTTGCAACAGTCACAATAGGAAACGAGGCGGCTTTTCTAGAAATAGCAATATGTGCGACCCCTCCCAGTTTCTCTCAAAATAAAACCGCTGCCGCGATATGACGCTGGATTACTTAAACTCTGATTAATCAAACCTGACGATCCGTTTAATCATACAACTCTTCTTCCATCCTTAAAATTAAGGCTATCCTTAAAAACTAAACCGACCAACCATTTCACACAAAGTGATTCAACCTATAATCATAATTCCAAGCCTTGGGCGAATCTCCATTTGGACGAAATTTATCCTGAATCACAATTTTTGAAGGTTGATAAAAGTACTGAATCCCCGTCGCTTTTTCTGGTGCCCGTTCGACATCCCCAGGGACATAATTGACCCTGTTATCATAGTTGTCATAATTATTAACGTAATCGTTATAATCGTTAGTTAATCTGTCCCTGATATCGCTATAATCGTTCGGAGTAGGCAGAGTCGTGAGGTGCAGATCGTTGACATCCTGAGGGTAACCGCCGTAGTAGCCAGGAAATTCTGTCCCATGTCCGGTACCACTTGACCCATCGAAATTCGCCCCGGTGGTCTCGGTTGAAAATCCGGTTGTAAAGGCAGACGTTATCGCTGGAAAGGTGGGATGTTGGGTGACAGATGGTGGTGTCACCGGCCGCTTCGTCGGCCGTATAGTTGTCGGCCGATGTTTAATTGTAGTCGCCATGGGACGCGGGGTGTGAGGACGAGGGTGCGGAGTTGGAGTGTGCGGAGTTGGAGGGTGCGGAGTTGGAGGGTGCGGAGTTGGAGGTCGCGGAGTTGGAGGTCGCGGATGCGGGGTCGCAGGAGGACGAGGGCGCCGCGGTGGGATCGTCGTGGTCGGCACATCTGCCGGCTTTTTCGTCACGGGCTTTTCCTTTTCCACCTCGATGTTTTCCGTCGTCGTACCATTGTGATGGAAAAAAAGGTCCTCATTTTTCATCGGTTGCGACGTGCTCGACAGATACTCCGCATCCGCCTCGATGTCCCCCTGCAACTGTTCGGACAATTGAATTAAAACAATTAAATATGGCTTCTTGAGGACATAAGTTAGAAACATGTTTTTAGAAAGGGAAATTTTTTCCGGGGAGAAAAGATCTGTTTTGAAACAGATTTAATTGTACGTCTACAATTTGTACATGTGTTGTCAATTTTTCACGTACTTCTCTTTTTCAATATTGATTCAGTTTTTGAGGTTTTGCATTTTGAAGATGGACAGTTTTACAATATTTTAGGATTTTGAAAAACTTGTTTTAATATCATACAAAGTTAATTTCAATAATTGTTCATTTTTTTGTTTTTTTAGTATATATAATAAATGATGAATAATTTATATTAAAAGTGTTGATTAGTAACAAAATGAGACGAGGACAATGTCGAAAAAAAAGATTGATAGTAGCACGAGCAAGAAGTAAAACTGACGGCACTGCCAGGTGCGTAAGAATAACGAAAGTTTTTCCACCGGGCACCTGCCCTCGGCGCTCCTCCTTCACTTCCTACGTCACTGGAAATGTCCTTTGATTCTTGACCTACTGCACCATGCCACTTTCTGAATGACTATTATAATTTCGATATTTAAAATACAGCTTCCCGTTGTAACAGCTGGTTATTATTTTGTTTTCTCACCCAACAGCTCTAAACTTTTAAATCGACACTTTAAACATATCAAGTTTAGCCACACCTTGACTAAGTAAGTACCAAAAAATAATTATTATTTATAAACTCATGAGACCTAAACTAACTTAATCTAATTGAAAATTAATGAAACAATAATTAATTTTCTTACCTGTTTATCATTTTGGGTACCATTATTAACTTCCGTCTCGTTATCCTGGTCAATTATAATTTTGTACTCCACCTCTCCGATCTGTTCAACTTTACTGACCGTCGAAATTTCGGTCAGTTCGGTCACAAAATTGGTCACCTCGTCAGGAGATTCCATGGTGGTTGTATCGTCATAATTTGGTGGGGAGGAATTGAAAAGCCATTTGAAAGGGATGTACGATTGGAGGCCCGATAAAAAGGGTTCATAGACAGCCGCTACGTAAGGCGAGTACGAATTGAGGGAGAAATTGAACGTCGGCCTGGTCAGATTCGTCTCGAACAATTTGTTTCCAACCCCAACGACCAACGCCAGTTTGCCCAAAAATCTTGCCGAGCGATTTGAACTGTTACCCCTTTGGGTTGACGGGTTTTTCATCCGGTCGACCGAGGACTCATTTCTCTGCTCCTTGAACTTTGATATCTTCGGGTACAGCGACGTGACACCGCAATTGATTTCTAGAACCAAAAAAAGTTTGTCTACAAGCTTTTTTCAGACAGCAACTAACAAAATTTATAATTACCGATTGTGTGCAGCGCGAAAACAAGTAGGAAAATATTGATGAAATTCATTTCCCGAGTATCGTCGTTCTGCGATTAACGTGGAACTGCAACTGAAGGTGGCGAACTCCGAGGTGCAAATAGATGCGGGTTTTCCATCAGCCCACAGTTTTTGAGAAAGTTTAAACCTTTATCACAAACGTGGCTTTGTATTAATTGCGGTAACGTTGTTTTTTTCTTTATTTTTCGGTCAGGACGTATCGGATGAGGGTTTCAACACGAAATTGCAGGTATCAGGAAGCTGCGCGTGCGAGAGAAATGAATGTTGAAACAACTGTTTAGATTATGATTTTTTTTTCAATTTAATTCGATGTTTTTAAACTGTGAAGTAAATACAAGATGTTTGAACTACCAGGATGTAGTTTTAGCTTTTTTTTTCATCGTCGGGCCATATTCATTCAGAGAGTTTTGTAAAATCGTACAAAGTCAAGTTCAACAAACAAAAATCTTAGTCAATTACTCAATATTGGAGATTCCAATTAGGTCTTGTGCTAATCCAACTTCTTAGTCAGTTTTAAAAAATTCAACAATTTTAAAAACGTATCACTATGAAGTTCGTTATTTCAGCCAATCACAGTAGGAAAGAAAAAAGTATAACGCTGATAGAAAAATAGAAAAAGTCAATTCTCTTAGGAACTGTTTACCATTGGATATTACTACGATGTACGCAAAACTTTTATCTTTACTTCGTCGATGTTCACAAATTATGTTGAAAGGCGAAACGTAGCATTTCCTCACAAAATACTGAATCCTCTGTTGCAATTATTGTTCAGGTAGATTATCCTTATTCAAGTCTTTTAATACAAGTGTATTAAAAAATAATAACAGATTCCAACATTTCCAAGAACTCCTTTTTTTCTTTTTTTTGTCTTCGCCGATTGAATATGACCATTATGTATAATATTATATATACAAGGATCGTATATAAACGATTGATTTTTCATCAGTCTTTTTCCCATAGCTTAATACTCTATGACCGCCTCATGTAAAGCATCGTGTTGATTTCAGATATAATACGTCTTAAATGGTCGATTATCTCCTTCAGGTGTTTGTTTTTCAAGACGACTTGCTGCGAAAAACAATGATTCAAATTATAATATAATTTAAAAACAATAATTTCAAAATGTTAAAAATAAAAAGTTACTCTAATGGTACCAAAAAACAAACCTCCATTATTTCCTTGCTCTCTTCGCACATCAGTCTATAGGATTCAGAAGTTTTCTTTTCGTCCGATTTGGCATCCCACTCGTCCTTGATTGGGATTAAACTTTCAATGTGCGTGTACTCCAATCCTTGGAGCTGGCAGTTCTCGTTGCATTTTTCATAAACTGCTCTTAATCGCCTGAATAAGAATCCCAACATTCGCAATTGTTCTGTGATCTTCAGTTTCTTTTCCGCAGCTACGTTTGTGCCTTGTTGGGTACCTGCAAAATACATCAAAAAATTTTCAATTTCAATTTTCATTTTTTTTTTCAAATCCCATCTCAACTTCCATCTTTTCATATTTTTTCGGTGTTTTTATACATCTAAATTTCATTTTAACATTGACTTGACTGTCGGAACGATTTTGATTAAATTAATTCAATTAAAATAATTTAATTATTCACCATTAGGCAGTTGCAGGACCTTCAGCATATTGAAAACCTCTTGAGTTCTCGTAACGATTTCCTGAACTGTCTCCTGGCCGTACTTGCACAAACTGGCTGTAGTGCATTCCTTGTTTGGCTGCTTCTGAGTTGGTGGTTGCGGACGAGGAACGGGCTGCTGCGTCGGAGAAGCCTGGTTATTCGTCTGGCTGTTTTGTTGCGCCAGCGCAGCCTGTTGCTGTTGCAGTTGCAACTGCTGTTGCTGCAGTTGTTGCATCTGCTGCAAAGCAGCGGTTTGTTGTTGCTGCTGCTGTGCCAGAACTTGCTGAGCGTTTAGGTTTTGACTCAGCATACTCATCGCATTTGCGTTTACTCCGGTATTTACTCCTGGTCCAAATTGTTGCTGACTCATCATTCCTATAAACAAATATATATTATAAATAAACCAATAAAAGAGATAAAGAAAATAATATATTTTTAAATAGATAAGAATGTACAGAACAAAATTGTGAAATAAATGTCTAATTTATATCTATATTATCTATATTATTATATCTATATATATATCTATCTATAATATCTATGATAACATATACATTATTGGAATTAAATTTTCTTTTTTGTTTTTCGTTTGTTTTAATTTTTACCTTGTTGAGGTCCCATTAAACCGGATACCATTTGATTAGTACCAAATTGGTTACGCATGGCATTTTGTTGGGTATTTGGAAATCCAGATGGAAAAGGATGTTGCTGGCCAGCCATGTTTTAATCCTGTGAAAAACAATCCAATGTTTTAATTATTTCATTGTAACTTTTGATTGACAAAGAATTCGAATTAAACAATCGATTATGTTAAATAAGGCTTTTTTGTTTTTAACTAACAGGATTAATTTATTACTTATAAAACAGTTGCTCCAAAAAATTAAAAACATCAATCCAAGATGAGATAAGGTTTACTCCAAAATGTTTCATTGAAATTTTATAAATCTAATATTTAATCGAACTCTCTATCCGTGTACTTTTATAATTCGCTTTGTTTAGTTCATGTCAACCAGTATCTTTACCTTTTTATCTGTAAGCTTTCGTGGTCTTCAGTAGCTTATTCCAAATACCGCGCACAAACAATAGCCAATGCCAAGTCAAAATTTTATCCGTCGCATTGAAAAGGCTCGTTCACCGCGAAGGAAGACTCCTGAAAGACGAAACAAAACCAGAGATGCTCCTGATGCTCGAACATCTGATGAAACCAATAACTTATAACCTCACGAGAGAGCTGTAATGTCAATCTCAGACCCCCAAGTTGGTAACGTTCAAGATCATAAGATCCCTAGAATTTAACCCCCAAAGCTGGTTACAACTTATTTGACAGGTTCGTGTCAGTTGGCAGCTCTGGATTAGAGGGAGACGGAGAAACAACTGCCCGTTAGTGCGACAAGGACAGACAGAAAGGTTGTAACACATCGGTGGGTAAAATTCAGTGCTTTGAATTTGACATGTTGCTATGTTCATTGTTGACAACACGGGCATAAAGGCTGTCAATGAAAAATCGACATACAAACAAAACCAAAGTGAGGGAAAAAATTAGCAATTAACGTTTAATATTAATATAATTGTACAAGATGATTGAGAACGAATCGTACGTTGATGTGCTGGACAAAGATGAGCCAAAATATGCATTTGCAACAGAAGAGAAACAAGAGGCCCGAGCGTTTTTGCGAGAAAGGTTCCTCAGGATTGTAACCGGGGTAGTTGGTATGCGAAGGATCAAAAAATATATTTAGTTTTTAAGGATCGGTTTCCTTGTTTTTCATACATCTAATTTTTTAGGCAAGAAAGCTGAATTTCACTTGTACGAAAATACAAATTTAAATGCAGAGTTCAGAGGAGTGGACGTTGACTGCTTGGAATTGTATGTGAGAAATTTGAAAACACCCATTGGGGTCATTCCGGAAGCCACCCTGAGGACCAGCGATATCATCCATTTCAGCGTCAAAGATTTACATCTGCCCGAATCATCTTAGAATGGTAAATAACTTTAAACAACGTTGATTAAACTATTTATTTTTTGGTAATTTAATTTTTTAGCTAGATGTCAGTTCAATGAAAGTTCAAAAATGTATATAAATTGAATTACAAGATCGGTAGAAGATTTTTTTATTTATAAATGGAACAAACGGAGGCGGTTGGAAAATTTTCCGTTCCGATATGCTTTTAGCAACTCTGCATCTCTTGGACTGTTTTTAGCGGCGATGTGGCCTCTTTTCACCTTACATCTTTTTCCGTAATAATTTGGTTTCACTCTGCACATCTCACCTAAAACAACCCGAATTATTTTAAAATTATTACAAAACAAATTCGGACATTTTTACAAGCTACTTACAATTTTCATCTGGACGAGATCCCATCATCACGTTTATGTCTAAGACAATTCTTCTCATCTTGCAAATTATATCATGAAGTTCTTCGTTTTTCTGTCTCAACAACTGGATAAACGATTGAAAAAACTCTCAATCAATAGCTTTTATCATTTTTATCAGATTTAAAAATTGCAATTTCGTTTTACCAGAATCAGATAGTCTCGCTCCTTCAACGACATATATAAGTCAAAACCCATTTCCGGTTTACTGAAACGTTCCTTCGAATTTTGTGTGGTTTGCTCTTCAGGTAGAATCAGTTTGGTTACGTCGACGGAATACGTCTTGGGCAAAAACCTTTGATCATTGCAAATATTGTACAGTCGATAAATCATGCGCCTTTCAACTTTCATTGCTTGCAGAAAGAAATACAGTAGATCTTTGTTCCTGGTGTATGGGTCCGATTTTGTCACTTCTCTCGCATCTTTGAAACAAGTTCATTTGTCTTAATTGTTCAAAAATAAAATAATAAAAATAAGAAAAGTAAAAAATCAAGTATTAAAAAAAGTAAAAATTAAAATTTCAAAGTATCTCGTGATTAAAAAAAATTATAACTTTTGCTTCCTACTTACCACTCATAAGATTCAAGTTTGCTAAAATTTCAAACGTGAAAGTCATACTCTCCACAAGTTTCCTGATCTGACCCACAGTTAGGTTTATTACAAACAACTCGCCAAATTTCTGCACGACACGTTCGACGTTGTCGTGTTCGTTGATGTACCGAAAAAATTCAAAGTGTTTCTCGTCCCTGAACTCTTCGGCGAGAATTTTCATTGCAGGCGAGCGTACCCCTTTATTAAAATATTCATCCGGTAGAAGCTTCTTGGTCTTGGATTTCGAAGACATTGTAATTTGTATTTTTATTTTTCAATATAAAAATTTGCAAAACGTGAAACAGACTTTGAAACAGGTTGCTTAGCACTGTCAGAAACTTGGCAGGACAGTTTATATTTTGTATTTATGTTTTCTGCTTTGATCTTTCAAAATAGAGAATATTAAGGAAACATCGTCAAGAAAAATGAATACGGTTTTAATTTAAAATTAAATTGCAAATTAAATTACAAACAATTTTTCAACTAATCCTTTTAACTAATCCCAGTTGAATTTTGCAACTTTTATTATACAATTTTGTTAATATGAAAAAACCAGTTTAGTTTTTTTATTTAAGATTTAATTTAAACGTACGATTAAGAAAAATTAATTGAAAGAACAAAAAGAAAAAAACTGCAGTTGAGTTTCAGGATGCATCCCAATGGTTTTTCGTCATTCAACCATAACACAAATCAAACAAACATATTTAAACGTTTACCACACACGGATCATAATAGCCACCGGTCTTGACGGTGTGTCGAGCAATGTCCAAACAGGAGATAAGGTCAGCGCGCACACCAGCTCGGTTCGTCTTTGCTCGTTGCACCTTGTTCACTAATGCGTTCATGCACACTTTTTTTCTACCGCAACCATGGTCAGTGTCCGCACCAACACGAAACCATACGGTTCTCTTGCTCAAAGTTGTCCGTCTCGTTTGGTCAAAAAACCACCATGTTCCTCAAAAGTCTCGTCTGGGTCCTCATCAGTGTATCAGTTTTGTCTCTATCTGAAACCAAAACTCTTTCCAGAAGGCGCCAACTTCGTCAGTACCTCCTGGAGGACCAACGTGACCTCAACTCGACCTCTAAAAGTTGGCAATTCGAAGGTCGGGCCACCGGGCAGGCGAAGATCGCGAGGGTTCGCACAGCGGATGGGCGCAGCTTGAGGATGACCGAGGGACAAAAAAATTCGGACCCAAAAATTTCGGACCCCCTGCTGGACGAGCTGTCGCGTCGCAAGTTGGAATTCGTGAGGGACCAAGGCGTGCCGACCGTTTCGAGCGTTCATTTTCGGCCGAGGAGGTTCCACTGCCGGCCGATCCAGGACACCCACGTGCCGAAAGTTAACAGGACCTTGCCGGCGTACATGTGCAAGTTGGGCGCGAGACAGTTCGTCCTGACGAGCGAGAAATTTTTGCACGACCGCAAGTCACACGTGGACGTCAGTATCGACGAGGCGACTTTTCTGAGGCTGTCCAAAGGCGCGCCCGCAAACCACACGCAAGTCATTCCTGCCATGCTGGTCTTCAATAAGGAAGACAACGTTTATGGCATCAAAAAAACGTAAAAAACAATGGAAAAAGTTTTGAAAAAAATTTAAATGGGAAACAAGAAAAATAAAAAGAAAGTAACCAACCAAATGTAAGAAGTGAATTTAAAAGTCATGAATCATGGTGCGGGCTGCTGTTTATCGTCACATAATCTAATGATGTGAGTTATTGCAATAAATTATTCCGAACAGGAAAAAAGGTTTGAGTTCTTCTTTTGGAAGTGCAGTTATACCTCTTTCTTTTTTTTTCTTCCTTCGAGCCTTTTTTTTGTAGTTCCATAAATAAGCGCGCTCTTCGCCTATTGCGATTTATCTCTCGGTTACCGTAAGCGCATCACCGTTACTCCAATTAAACGGTGCAGTCAAAACACAACGGGTAACAGAATTAACATTCAAATTTGCCGACTCGAAAATTCAAGCGGTTCCGGGTGCGATCGCTAGTGACCGTGTAATGTACTTCACACAAGGTTCCGCTTGGGCGGCGGAGTTGAGAGACGAAAAATAAGGATTCCGTTGAATCGTATATACAAGAGTAAAATTTATTCGCAATATGTTTTTTTTGTTTCTTTAAGATACATTCATTATTCGTTAAGTAATATGATAGACGATAATTGTGACGTTCGACGTTTGGTTTGGCAAAACCAAATTGTACTGATCAAAAAAAAGGAAGAAAAAAATGGGTAAGGAAACAAAAGAAATTAGAACCAGAATAAAAACAGGTCTTGCAATGAAAAGTATTTTGAAGTATTTTGAGCTCCAGAGAACTAAATGGTCACATCTTGGTATAATAAATAATCACTGGTTCCCATCTAATTTCATCTACTCAAAACTTAGAAAAAAAATTTTAACTTAGGGCGCAAAAACTTTCAGTTGTACCGACTCGGCTTGAAAAGTTAAAAATTAATTGAAAGAAAGCATTCAACCGCAATTGGTACAAGAAAAATTTTTTGATCATTTTGTTAGCTTCTTTTTACTCTTCCGCGACTTCGTCGTTTGTCCTCTCGGAGCTGGAATCTTTTCCGGTTTCCTTCGACTCGCTCCTGTCACTTTTGTCCTCGGATTCAAAATGTTTGAGGTCCGATTTCTCGTTGCTGTCGAATCTCGTCTCCTCGTCAGACTCCGGTTTGGATTCGTCGGGAACTCGATCGTAGGCAATCGGGCCTCTTTCTTTGGCGTTTCTCTCAGCCTCGTCTGACTCTTGGGACCACTTAGAAACTGGTCTTGCTTCCATGGATCCTACCGCGTGTTGCACACGTCGCCCAATGATATCGTGATTCTCTCTCGAGTACAGAGGATTCGACTCAAGCGTGTCAAAAAGATCGTTCGGCTTCGTCTCTTCCCTCTCGATCTCAGTTATCAGACTTGCCAATTCTCTTTCCTCTTCCTCGGATATTTCATCGATCTAAAATCATTTAAACAAAAAATTAATTTAAACATTATCATTTAATCATTACTAATTTAGTCATTACTATTTTAATCATGACTATTTTTTATGTTTACTTTGTATTTTGTATTTCGTATCTTTTCATCTTTAAAATCTCTCTTTTTTAGTCTTAAAAAGAATTTGAGTAAAAAAAAGGTTTAGCAACAGTACTTATATTTACCTTCACTACGCTATTTTTTGGCACTTCAATAGTTTTTCTGTACAGCCTCTCGGAAATCATGTCGTTGCCGTCTGCATGGAGTCTGTTCATGGAAAGAGGCTTCACAGGAGGGACCACATAAATGCTCCCATCGTTCTTGTCGGAGATGCTATCGTCTTCAGGAGACGATGACATATCAGATTCTCCGGACATGTGATCCGAATGAGTCTGTCGAACATTCTGTAACCGAATTTAAACAGTATTTTTTATCATCAAAAATTCATCTCAAATTAAAAAAGTTTCCGTTCATATTTTTTTACATCATTTGATTAATCAAATCTCAATTCAAATAAATCGATTATTTGATTAATCAAATTGCATGAAATTAAACGAAATTGAATTGAACATCGATTAAATTAATGCTCCTGATGTTATTTGGTTTTTCTGTGTAATTTTAAACGAGTAAATTAAGATTGAATTAAAATGTTCTTAACTTACCTTTGAGTGACTGCCTCTTTCATGAAAAGCTTCTGCTAGGCCAGGATTTATTTCTTCTAAAGGTTGATCTCCATGTCTTATATAAACCGGGATGTACCCAGGAACTTCGGGTAGTAATTGCAGTGGCAACGCATCTGAGGTAAGTAAAGTTCACGGTTAATTAAATGTTTTGCCGCAAGAGTTAATTAGATGTGTTTTTACTCAACATCTTATGACTATTTATTCGTCTTTAAAACCAGGAACGAATTCGAATTCTCCACTCGAGAGAAATTTTTCCCCAATAAATTTATCAATTATAAAAAAACACCTACAAGATGGTCATCATTATTATTGTTATTATTATTATTTATTATTATTATTATTATTATTTATTATTATTTATTATTTATTATTTTTATTATTATCATTATTTATTAATCTCTCATATTTCATCTCGACGAAAAATCCACCGAGAAAAACGTCTTTGAAAAAATGCCTTTAAGCACATTTATAAGATTCTTTCATCGATGAATGATTAAATTTATTGATCACTTATGATTCACTCTCAAATGAGGTAAATTAAATGAACTTCCAACATTGTCGTTGGATTGCAATTCTTATTTCAGACTCGTTATTTTTGATATTAGGACTGACGGGAATGTCAAACGTTCGACAAAACGGAAAACTGATTTTGATTTACTGAATGGAAAACAGGTTCAACAACTAGTCGGCTTTATTGAATCGCGCGCTCTTAGAGTCAAGCGGGGAACATAGTTGCAACCAATAAAAAAAAACATTTTAAAAAGACTTTAAAGATAAAATAAATGACTAAACAAAATATTAAAAACAAGATGAAAATAAAAAAATGCAGATAACAAAAATGAAATAAAGACAGAACGGAATGAAGATGACTTATTTGTCCAAATGATTTTTTTATCCAATTATAGCAAAAAAAAAACAAAAAAACAAAAAAAAAGAAGAAGAAAATAAAATGAAAGTTGAGGGGGAACGCGATGGGTCCAATTGAGATCCAGTATAAAATTGTAAATCAATCCAAGGGATTAGTTCCACCGGGCACTGGAGATCACTTGGTCACTATGTTTTTCGCGATGAAATTCCGGTTTACTCACAGGCGCAACCGATCACAAAAACGAGAAGGAGGCACGAGGCCCCCGTTCCTTCTCGTGGCATCCCAACAGTTCGCATCTTTGATTCGTACTGGGCCCCTGGACCACGGTACTCTCTCCTTTATATGTGCGAAGACCCCTTCCCCCAAAAAGGAGAGGGAGTACCCTCGTCTTTAACACCATCGCCGTTGTCAGTATCGTGTCAAAATGCAATCCCTTTTGCATTGATTGACAGGCATATGAAACACCTCAAATGTAGCCGACCGGCGGGGATAAAGGGGTTACAAGGAAATCGGCCGCTCAATGGTATATCATTTAAACGCTTGTTAGACTGATTGTAAAGAAATTACTGCGATCCTTGAGGGAAAAAAATCGGGCTGCTTAAAAGGAGCTAACCGAGGAAAAACAATTTCGACGTCAAAAACGCGACCAACTCGAGTTGTACCGGTAATGATGATGATGTTGTCATTATGGGTCTTGTAACATCAGCCAACGGATGGGTTCTTTGTGTCGCGGGGGTTTCAAAGGTACCGAGGAAGATACAACGCTGACTGGCCGATTGCCGTTGCGATGACCTGTGAAAAGATCCATTTTTTTTCATAGCATACTTAACCGGTCGAACAATTTGTTTTTTTTTTGCAAAACATTTTTTGAATGGATTCGTTTTGCAAAATTTACAGACAAAAATTAGTAAAGTCTCTTTAAAAACGAAACAAGACACTAATTGTTCTCTTGTTTTTTTTTAAAGAACAAATTTTTGAAATATTTTCATTCGTTGATATGTGTAAATCGTGCTAAATGATTTCAATTTTTTATGTAACCTTATTTACAAGTTTCATATAGTTAAGTCGGTAATTAATGGTTTGTGTCTCTGTTCGTCTCATTGTTGGAAGATTGAAAAAAAAAGTGAAAATGCGCTTGAGGAATAGTTATCTCTTGATTCCAATAGTTATTAATAAGTCATCATATTTGCGTGCCTGTCGACCTTCACACCAAAGTCAGATCTATCAAAAATGATCGGTTGGAGAGCTTCGGTTCTTGTCACCCTTGATTCATTTTTCAAATCAATTTTAAATGAAACTTCAGAAAATTTGTTCAATTATTTTGTTTTTTTTTCTGTTGAGATGAAAATTGCTGAGGGAAAAGCAGATTGGATTTTTCAAAACGAACTCAAGGCAGCACGTCCCCGCGCGATTAGAGAATAGTTAACAAGTGTCAAGTCGGTCGCCTTAACTTGTAATCAATTTTTCAAACGATAATTGATTCAATTTCGCATTTCTGATCGGGGCGATTTATATTTCAATCAGTTCTCTTTCTGAGAACTAAATTAATCTTCCAACAAAATGAAAATTCATAAGTAAAACAATAAGAGCGATAAGGCATGATCAAAAAATAAAGAAACAAATAATTTAATTTCATTTTTTTCTTTGATTTTAATTGAACACGTTGAAAAATCAAAATAAAATTAATGAAATTAATTTCATTAAAAATATTAAATTAAATTAAATTGCGCGATTGAAGGAGCGATGTAACTAATTTGAATTGATCAATTTTACATGGATCTCAGATGGTTATCGAAAATGGCTTGAGTGTTGTTCACAGAAGTCATTGAGGAGGAAACATAAAACACAAAACGAGCGGTTAACTTTTGTCGAACAACTTGTAAGATGTAATGTCGTTAATGATATTGTTGTAAAAGCGTATAATATTTCATTGTGCCCGACGTAATCGATGAATCATCTTCTTCCACACAGATTCGACGGAAAATGCGTTTGCGAAGTTGAAAAATCAATCGCCATCGGTATCAATCGAAAATCTTGCTCGAGGTCACGTAACCGCCTCTGATTCACACCTATTGTTATATTATGTCATATTAAAATTGTTTGAATACATTTTAAATTTCATTTCCTTGAACTTCTCAAGGCGAGAAATTAATTTTTGTATATCAAAAAAAAAAAAAAAAAAAAAAAAAAACATAAAGAAAAGATGTTGGCACAAACGTTTTCCCGCTACATTTGCGTATTTCTCTAAAACCGTTACGAAAGGGATCCTCTTAAAAATGACAATAAAAAAATGTCCAGAACACATCTATCTCTACAAAGCTTTGAAATTCCTCCGCAAAGTGTACATATAATTTGGACTGTAATTATGCTAATGTCGGTTGTAATTTCGTACTAACCGTGCTTACACGCAACTGCGCTTATTGTCGCAAAACTTTAAGTCAAACATATGTCATGCACTGAAAAATAATTGTTCCACGAACAGAGCTAATTATTCCAAATGTGAAACAAAAAATGTTACCAGAAAAACTTAATCTACTGAAAAACATTTTATATTAAATAATGTCTTACAATTACACATCCCGGGGATGTATGGAATGTATCCTGTAAAAAAAAAAGAAAAAAAAAGTCTAGCATATTTGCTTAACTTAGTTGGACTTAAAAAAGTGCAAGCGTTAAAATTAAATTACGATTGGATTAATTAATAATTAATAATTCTAAAATGGTGATTATTTTTGATTTCTAATGACAAGTTAAACAAATTAAACTTAAAAATTACACTTAAAGGTAACACTTTTCCATCCTGAAATCATTAAATGCAACTTTAATTTAACTTTAATTCTCCATCGTGTGGTGTACGATTTTTTTTGCACTTTTTTTCCAGGTACAATTTACTTTTTCATTTGCACCTTGATTCCGCGGAACGGATCAAAAAAAGGGCATTTCGTTTCAACACGATTTCAAATAACTTCCTCCGGTCGAACAAAGCGTTTAGCGTAGATGCGCTCGTGTACTTCATGTAGAACACGAGCGGAACTATAAATCCCGTCGGAAGTTACGCCGTAGGATGCTCCTTCAGAGAAATTATTACGAGGGTTGGATGCCTTCTTCGGGCGGTCACAAGGACACTGATACCATGCCCCATTCGCTTTGGCGAGGTTCAGGCAGTTAATCCTCGGTTAACGAACGAAACTTCTTTCGAGCTACCGTTATGCGTTTTTTTTTAAATTCCTTTTTTTTTTTCGTCCGACCATCTTTTCTCAGGGACTGGGCTGCGGTTGTGCCTATTTTATTCGCTCGCCGACAGAGCCCTTATTGCGCCCCGCTAAAAAGAATGCAATAAAGAAACGATACTGCGGAGGAAAATTATCACCGCCGAGCTGTTCATTTTTGCTGCATTTATTGTTACGCTTTGTCTGGCTCGCCCGTTTTGTTCACCTTTTTTTGCGGCATTCCGCGAAAACAATTTGCATACCTAATTAATTAACAGCAGACAATGCGGGTCCCGATTGATTTATGGCACAAAATTGAGGCTCAAATTTGAAATCGCGTGATTCACCGCTGGTATTAATTTTGAAACTTTTTTTAATTTTATAATTTATAAAATTTATAATTTATTTTTGGTTTGAATTTATCGTCTTACTTTTTTGGATCTAAAATAATTGAAACAATTATTTAAAATTTCCATTTAACGTTGTATGAATTAAAAATTTAATTTGAACTTTTGATTAATTGTGAAGTACCTGTGATGGTGATTTTTATTGATTGCTGAAAATTGGCGAGGAAAGAAAAAGAGGCAGCGAGCATTTGATGGAATCCCAAGGAGCATATTTCATGCGATGAGAGAGCCTCGAGGAAATCCGTTAGTGTTAATCAAACGATGATGTACGGTGGGCGAAAGGTCATGATCGAGCTTTCACAAAGCCATGCTATCTGTCGATGGATGATGATGTGCTGGGTATAATGCAGGTGATTCCAATCCGTAAGAGATGGTTCCCCTACGATGATGGTACTTGAATTACGTCATTTTCCAGTATTATCACACTTGAAAGTTATTTTCATCATGCAAAAATAATACCAATTCAAAGTTAACCAAAAATGTCATTATTTATGTCAATCATTAATTACAAAGTTTTAAAAAGTTGTAAAAAGTTTTACAAGTGACCTGAGGATAGAAAAATATTCTGTAACATAATAAAATATCCTAAAAAAATCTTCAAAAATTATTGGTTTAATTGAAGTGAGCTGAATTTTCATTCAATATTCAATTAACTCAAATTGGCCCGTAAAATTTCCTTTGGTGATCTGAAAAGTGAAATATTTTTAAAAATCATAAAGATAAAGAAGGTGTTTTTAATTAATGAAAATAATATTAACTGCTGGGTTGAAAAAAAACTTAATCCAAATTGGAGCATTTGTAATCCGGTTGAGAAAGTTGTAGGATCGAAAATTTATAGCTGTGATGATCGTCCGTGATTTTCAACTTGAATGCTCGTTTAAAAGCCGTCAATAAAAATGGTTTACTATCATAGAAACCTATTGAACATTGCATCCCAAGAACAGGATGCTGCCGTGCAATTACAGCATTAGCGGGATGGCTCTTTGAATTATTGTCATTTTCGCAAAACGTGCTGCTTGGAGTCGTTTAATTTCGCACATAAATGGTTCACGATGTCAGCGATGCAAATTACCATCGTTCATTGACACGATTTCATTAAACATTATTTTCTTATTTTTTTGTTCTTTATTTATTATTTTACATCTACTTGATATTATTTTGCAGATTAGAAATAATTGCAAATACCATTATGCAATTGTTGAAAAAATTCAAATTAATAAAAGTTGATGATAAGTAATTTATGAAATTTGTTGTTTGAATACACTCAAGTTTTCATACCGATTATTATGAAAGATCTAAGAAGATATATAATTTGATTTATTTTCAACTGACCTTGTAAATGAGATTAATTTTTTATGGGCGCCCCCCTACTCTCGACTTGCTCATTAGTATAGGGTAGTGGAATTGGTATAACTAGCGACTGCTCAAGGCATATATCCACAACGATTTCGGACCTTGCTGCAGCTACCTGTCTGACTTCTACTCCACAACTAGACCTTTGAACATTTTCTTCGAAACATTAACTCAATACATATCATTTTTATTCCCAAATCGTTTATAAATTATTAAACGAATTGTTTCCACTATTCAAAGACTTGATTAAGTAAATATATCTCTTTACATTCATTACAAAGTTTATATAAAAATTTGCATCGACATTTAATAAATCTAAACTACAAATGTAAATAATTAAATTTTCATTCACACACCTATTTTAATTTGATTAGATTTATACATAGTGAGATAAATTTTGCAAAAGATCTGAAAAGATTTTTTTTTTCTAAGATCAAGTTTGGTTTTGAAAAAATAAAAAAAGACTAGAAGTTATTGTTTGAAAAAAATTGCGAATAATAGATGCATAACGGCGCAGTATCAGTGTGGTGGCTAGATAGATGCAATTGCCAAGCAGGATGATCCTATTGCGATCTAGGCCGCGTCTAATTGTCAATCAAGGTCGACGGTCTATTGATATCCTGGTCCGTACACCCGTCGTAGCTTTCGATTTTATACACTTGTGTATATCCTACGAGCTGATTGGAAATAAAGAAGAAAAACATGGGGATGGGACGCGTCGGTGACAGACGACTCCGACGCGCATATAATTTTTCGTCAAACAATGTGAACCGGTTTCTGACCGACAATTTTCTATGCAAATCATCGCGTTATCAACCGGCGCATAATTTCGGGGTAACTGTTAATTAATAAATCATCGCAAATTATGATCTATTGCTTTCGAAATATGTTGGAGAAAAATTATGCAGGTGATGAAAAATTGCGGACAAAAGATGAGTGATAACTTTGAGAATGGTCTGAGAATTTGCATGATTATTTTAAGTGCTTGAAACAAAAAAAATCGAAAAACAAAAGAAACGGATAAACAATGTTTTAAATGAAACAAGAATAAATAAAGATAAATAAAAATAAGAGAGATACAATTGCGTGAGAATTGTTATTTTCATCTTCGTGATGCATTTTGCAAATATTTTCATCTAATTGACTCGTGGTTGAATGTCAGAAGTCATCTGAAAAGCGGTGTAATAGTTTGCGTGTTATGCGTTTACAATTAAGTTGCTATATAACCAGAGACTATATCGCGATCGGTGGAAAATCTCTGCCAAGATTCATCGGCTGATAAAAGTGTAGTGGCATCGAGCTGTTTGTTGCCAGAATGGTATCTGCATCAACGAGATCATTTGTTGAGTGTCAAAACATTTTCTCCCGCGCTTCTATTTTATGAAACCAAATTGTTCTGTCACCTTTTTCCGATCTCTTAAATTAAAATTAAATTTCCAATTATTTCATTCAACATAATGGATCAATTTCAATTAATTTATTTTAATTGAAAATATTGAAGACAGAAATTCAAAATTTCTCATTTTTCAATTGAACTAAATTCTTTTGTTTTTTAATCATCATCTTGTTTAATCAAAAAAATTTGAACGAACTGTCAAATTATCTGTCCAATTTTTTGTCATGACTTTTTTCGCCCGTACGAAAATGCAAAGATCTTTGAACTGGTTAACTCGCGGGTGGTCATGATCTGATAATTTTAGGTTCGGGGTGAGTTTTTATCGGGCCAGGTTTTTCTCGACTCCCTCGAGACTCCTTTGGTTTGCAGCCTCACGGCCGCCTCGTCGGCCATCGACGGTCATCGACCGGAAAAATATCGCGAAGACATTCGACAAAGAAAAGTCTAAAGAAGCCAATCGGTCGGCGATTTGACCGACGACCTGTAAACCCACATCCGCCATCACATCTTCACGATGAATGTGTAACCTTTCGACAGCGCCGTTCCAACGGAACAATGTCACGGCGCCTATTCTAATATTCTGCCTTACCGTGCACCGGTCTCTCATCTGAGTGTTAAAACGGGCGGAAAAGTTTTCGAGTAAAAAAGTTTTGAGATCGAACGAGAAAGTAGGGAAAGAGCATGAAAAAAGATCTAGGAAATCAGAAAAGCCGATAAAAGTCAATCTGTAACCACATGAGAGGGTAATCGGAAAAAACTTGCCCGAGAAGCGTGAAAAAGAATCGTTATCGCTAAAATGGAAATTGAGAGAAATTTCATTTGCACTTTCGACTGGCAAAGATGGTCAAATTAGTAAGTGAGAAGAATGATTTGAAATGTCGGAGGTTGATTTATTCGTTTTTATTAATTAATGGCTCGCAATATCCAGATGCAATTTAATTAAAAAGAATAATTATATTTGTAAAAAATTGCAGTTATAGATGATTGAAAAAGATGTGTTTTTTTACGGACGTAATCATAACTTTAGAACTGCGCTCGTGGATTAAAATCGATGTTAATTTTGCGATTACGTGTTTTTATTGTTGAGAGGCTTATTCAATGAAGGTGTAACACAATTGTCTGGCCTTCCTTGATTGATCGTGACTAGAAATTTATGATTAAGAAAATATTCATCTAAAAATAAAATCATTTAATAAGTATTTAACTATGTTTAAATTATTTTTAATTTTTAGTTTATTGTTTTGAGTAAACAATTTTGTTGGTTTTGTTTTTCACTTGGCAAAACATTGTAAAAGTTGTTACGTTTGAAGTAAATTCTTAACCCTAGAAGAATGACTGAACTTTTTACTCCGCAGTATTTTGTATTGCCTGGACACGTGACATAATTTTTTTTTTTTTTATATAATAATTAAATTATAATTATAAAAGAACATGGAGACATTTTTAAGGTAACTTTCAGGAACGATAGTTTGGAAAAATAATTTGTGTAAAAGCAATGTCAACTGTACTTGTATTTATTTGTCATATCAAAAATGTATTTTAATTCCTCAGTGCTCATTTTTGTGGTTCGAAATTTTGACTGTCATATTAAAAATAAACTTTTTTCAAAAAATTCCAAATCTAATTTGGAAGATAGAGCACTGAACAATTGAAAAGTATCTACAAACGATTTACAAAATAAGTAAGAACAATATTGTACGTAGATTGATCACAGTATCAATGAAGAATTTTTAATTAATTCAAACAATTTTTCAATAAATCATTTACAAAAAAAAAAAAAAAAAATGAAAAATTTAGAACTCGAAAATGTTGTCTACTTTTTGAATTGAAAAGTATTGGCGAATGCGTTTTTGTGTTTTTCATGATTCAGAAACAATTTGAGAGTATTAATGTTAAAAGAAGCTATAATTATCACACTTTTTGATTCATGCAGAAACTCATGCATTATTTCTTGTAAGATGAAGAGGACGCTGATGCTGAAGCTTGAGCTGTGGCCACTGAATGAGACTGGCCTCCTCCTCCTCCGTGACTGTAAAAAAAAACTTGTTGTAATGTTTGCCGACTTGTTTTGTTATTACAAATTTAGTTTGACAAGTTTACGTACCCGCCACCTCCACAGGTGTTGCATCCTCGGTTCGGGTAATAACTTGGCTGTTGAACTGGGACTACTTGAACTGGGATGTATGCAGGGCGACCTGAAATAAGAATGTATTTTTTAGATAACATTTTTTAGATTTTAAATTTAAATTCAATTTTTGTATATTTTCAAATTTTTTTTTATTTTTCAATTTTGAGGAAATGCTGGAGTGAATTTTTACCTGTGTAATCAAAATTTTATCTCCAAATTGTCATATTTTTCGACATTTGGAAACGCTTTCAAATTTTGACTAACTTTCTAATCTGAATTATTTTTCAAAGCGATGAAACCTCTAATTTTTCTAACAACAATTAAATCTAAAAAAATTGAGAGTTACAAAAATTGATTTACAACAAGTTAAATTTTTACCTCCTCCACATCCTCCGTTACAACCTCCGCCATATCCGCCACCGCCATATCCGCCACCGCCATAACCGCCACCATAACCACTGTCATAACCGTGTTTCCTGGCCTTCAATTCTTGAAGCTTACACTTCAAGCAGGCAGACCGTTTTCTTCGCACTTGAGTGTATTTGGATGGCAAAATTTTTTCCTTAGCGTCCTCAATTCCTTCGTCTAATTTTTCCTGGGGCACTTCGATGTCGACTTTGATGACTCTGGTCTCACCGTCCTTCTCGATTCGTTCGACTTTGAAACCTTCCTCTTCCAGATCTTTTGCAACTTCGTCCAATCTTACTGGGCTCTGTTCGTCGGTTTCTTCTACGAGTAGGAGGATGGTGGCGAAAGGCTCTGTAATTGAAACAAAATTCACACGTCTGAAAGAAATTTCAACAGACTTAAAGTATTTCTTCAACTCCATTTCCTTAATTTTGAAACTAAAAAAAAAAATACTATGATTTCCAAATCGTGAAATAAGATGTATAAAATTTAATTTATAGTTTTTATAAGATTTAATATAATAATATAATAACAAAAAAAAAAAAGAAAAATTAAATAATAAAAACGCAGTTTTCTTTGCCTATGACAATTTCAGATTTAAACATTACTAGAGTCGTGTTACGATAATTGTTTTGATTGAAGAACGTATTTCCTTGTTTATCATAGATTCATTAAACTCAATTGTCAATAAATTTGAAACGCTGAGATAATTCACCTGCGATCTCAGGAACGTCTTCCAAAAGGCCGTCCTGCAGGACTTCCGTTTCGTTTTCTTCAACATCGTCAGTCACATTTTTCACGGCGTACAAGTTGATCAAGAAAAGTACTGCGCGTTTTTCTTCGTTTTCTGGCGGTGGTACCAGATCTGTTGCCAGAGTTGGATTCTCGTTGGTAACCTCATCTGAAATGATTCAGTTGGTCAATAAAATGTTTTCCCTGTATCATTCATTTTTTTTTTTTCCAATTTTTACCTCATTTTTCTATTTCATCTTTCTAATTAAATTTAATTTATTCGAAATAGTGTAATCGAATCATGAAAATTATACAACGAAATTATTTCTATTTTTTTTCCGTTAAGACAATTGCAGTGAGGAAAAATTACAGATGGAATTTTAATTAGTTTCAATGCTAATCTATTGAGAATGAAAAAAAAAAAACAACTTTCATCGTGCAAACAGAAAGCATCATTAACTATTAAATTAATCAGAACAAAAGCTGTCCGATGAAGTGCTAATAAGATCTTTGCAGTGTTTTTGCATATAGTTTTCAACGGATTAAATCAAGTGAAACAACGATCAATTTAATTTTTAATCATAACTTAATGACTATTTGATTGCTTTGTTGTTATGCAAATTTCATTCGGTCGAGTGTTTCGTTGCATTCGAGACAGTTTTTATTGTTCAGCTTTGGATCAGCAACAAAATTTGACAGTGCTAAAAATCATTGAAATATAAAAATAGAAAAAACAACCGAAAAAATGAATTTTAAATTAAAGAAAATTTTATTAAAATATTTAAATTTTATAATTAAAAAAAAGTAAGTTCTGTCAAAATATTCAACTGATTTCACCAAATTGAATTGAAATTTGAGAGTTTACTAAAGAACAATAAAGTTCATTCACTGTTTTAATTAAAGTAATAAAATGGATCGAATTAATTGAATGAAAAGTTTATTTATTGATGACTGAATTGAACCAACGTATGTTTGTTATAGTACATGCCTGTTTCAGGAAGAACTGGACCGGCATAACTGCCAGAAACAGCCAACAGTAGCAAAACACCCACTACCGCAGTTCTCATTTCGTTTATCTTTCAAAGTTGACTGTTCGAGGATGAAGAAGCGCGACACAATACTGCGCTTGATATTTGATGTAGTAGCTTTTATATACTCGATCCTGCAAATGCACGTTAGATCCTGCAGGTTACTATAGGTATACGTCTCGGAGATCTCGAGGCTGTTGCGTAATGAGAATGAGTAAGGCGAAGAGTGCCATTGTCTCGTGCAGCCGAAGTAAACCGATTTAGACATTTCGCGTGCCGATTTTCGGATTTCCCGTGCCGGCGCTGTGTTTTTAGACTAATGACTCAAAAAACGTTCTCTCTCTTGCAAACGTCGCAGTTTAACGTAGCCTGTTTCATATCCCGGCTCGATCATTTGCAAAAAAAAAAAGAAGATCCGAACCAGTCGTTCTGTGTAATTTGATTCCGACGAAACGTCAATCGCTCGCACCGGGATTCCACATTGTGCGCGACAAATAATTATAACAAGACTCATGAAATTTATTTAATTGCAAAATTGTAGGGAAAACATTTTTTTCTCATGAATTATCATTTTATTTTTGATCGCGTGTTTAACGAAAGTACAATCTGAGATCTAACAAGTAGATTTTAAGAAACATCCAAGATTTCCAATGAAATTTCGAAAACAAAAATTATTCAAAATTTGTACCGGGAAATCCTCGCGTCGAATTTGCTTTATTCCTGAGAAACAAAAAACGCGCATCCTAATGGTTATCAATGACGAAAAAAGTCAGTGAAACGTCAAAAATTTTTGACACAAAGAAAACGAATGATTTTCTCGTAACGAACGTCATTACTTGTTTTTATGTTTGAATAACAATTATGCAACAAAAAGTCAAAACACTTGTAATTTATTCGTGTTTACAAACAAAAATCATATCTTTTAATAATCTGACGCAACTTTTTAATAGATGAAAAATTGACTTTTCTGCGAATAAAAATTTTTCCCACTGCCGAAGACAAGAAAAACATGTAGTACTGGAATTACCACTTCAATTATCACTCCGTGATCATCGTAAACTCGGTGAGAACATCCCGTGGTCCAAAAATATACGAGATTTTAACGGCTTAATACATACGCTTTTTGCGTGAGAAGATGAATCTCAATTCGACCTTCGCAATAAGTTTAAATGTTGTTTACGTTGTGATCTCCGGTCAAAAGAAAAAGGAATATAAAATCGCTCCAGACTAGTTTATTTTCTCGTCTTATGAGTTTTGCAGATTTTGTTTTAATTTGTCGTAAAAAATTGTTGTCTCGCTTTTTTTCCCCTGAATTTATATTGTTCAGCTATATTGCTTTACAGTTATTCACGATTAGAATAAAAGGAGACCCACAAAAAATCTGGACTCCTAAAGGTGTGCGACGAAATGTGCCCGAGATGTTGTTTCTTCAATCGTCATATTTTTGTTAATTGGTCGTCCAAATCCTTCAGAATTTTCAATCTAAAAATAGATACCAAGTAGACTGGAGATCGAGTCTTTCACCAAATCGTTATTTGGTTTCGGATAACATTTTGTTCCAGATAAATTGTCGAATCAAATAAAAATCGATTGAAAAATTGCAATCAAAAGTTTATTTTCAATTGTAATTTTTTTTTTCGAAATTTGATTCCAAGTTGTGATCAATCACAGTCATAATGAAGATTGTATGTTGAATATTTATAAAATTTAACCGCTGTCTCGGCTTTTCCAGCCGCGAATGAGTAATTCCGAAACAAAAAAAGAAGTATTGGATGAACTATTTGGTAATGATAGAGTTTTCCGTTTTCTTGAAAACTGGTGTTTTTGTTTTCCAATCGCATAGCACGTGTCCAGTTTTCGCTGAAAAGTTATGATGAGCGCTTACGTACGTATCAGATTGATACATCTTCAGCGATCATTTTTTAAATGCATGAGTCAATGCCGAAGCCTTGGTACTTTGAGCAGTGTATGCATTACACGTTCATCCGCTGCTGCAACTTGTTTATCATCATGTATAACATCTTGGATATAAACTATAATATAATAATAACGCTGATGTGCACTCATTCTATATTTATTTTTGTCGTTATTTTTATACTTCCGAACATTCAATTTTTCAATTTCTAACTAAAAATTATTCCAACAAGCGTTTAGTAATTTTTATACTCTTTTTTTTGTTCATTCTTATTGATATATTTTGTTTAATACAGTAGAAAAATTTTAAAAGTTATTATTTTTAATTATTTGATATCGTGAGGTATAATAAATATCTTATTTAAAATTTTTTCTTAAACGTGAAAAAATGTTTTCAGATCTATAAAAAATCATCCGAGATATTCCGGGAAATTCCTTGTGAAAAATCACGTCAAAAATTGATGCATATAAAATTAACGCCGTCTTCAGGAAATTCCGGCTGCGAAATTTTCATACCGCTAATATAATTTTGCAATTTTCGCGGAAAATTCCGTTTCCAAGATTGAAATCGGATTTTGATTCGTCAAAGATCACAAGACGATTGAATTAATGTTGTTAACAATCGATTTTACTGCATTTTTATATTGTATTTTGCTTAGTAAGTTGAAAATTATTATAATTTTCGAAGATGAGTTGCTTACCGTTTATTAGTAAGATGTTTGAAGATCATAATGTGATACCCGGTCATCGGTAAAGAAGGCTCCTTGAAAATTCGAAATGTACCCAAGCGAGAATTAAAAAGTGTAAAACGAACTGTTAATAAAAATAAACAACAATTTTGAAGAAATTAAAATTAATATTTTAATACAATGTAACTGCAGTTGAAATGTTTAATTTTTTTTTATTATTTTCAAAAACATGGCAGTTTCAAAATCATGATTATTATTATTAAGGGAGGAATGAAAACAAGAAAAGGTAAATTTTGTGAAATATTTTTTATTGCATTTCAGACTTCTAAATAATAAAAAAAGAATACCTACACTCTTAAAAATCTTTAAAAAATCTCTTGAAGCAGAAGAAATGAGAAATTCTGAGTATTTTGGTTTTGATCTTAGAATAATTTTCTTGGACCAAGGATATTTATTTCTGGTCATTATTCAAGACGGAATTGAGGGCTGGTTGAAGAGTATTTTTCTATCGATTATTTTTCCGAGTGTAACAATAAAATTTTGCTGTCATCTACATTGCACGTGGCATCATTATCCAGCATCAAAGTCAAACAAATATGTAACACAATCTTGGCACAAACACAGCACCCATGTTTCTTTTTTCTTACGTTTTCAAGTTTCATAATATAAATAGGAATCAAAAGTTTCAACGAGTATTCTTATCAGGGCAAAACGTATGACATTGACAGTCAATCTTAACGTCCCAGTCATATCAATTTCAAGCAAAAGTTGAACTCAGAAGTAAACTCAATTATATAACCTCAATTAACGCAAAGTTATCTAACTTTTAAAATTGTATCTTCTTTTTTTGAAACCAACAAAATTACCTAAAATCGCACAAGCAACTTCGCAACCCTCGATCTCAATTCAACCTCCCCATCCAAGTCAACCCCTCTTTCATCTTAGTGATGCAAAATATCCCTAACAGCTCCTCTCACACCCGAAAAGATCTTCCGGATCTTACTTGTCTCCGTCGCCGTGGCTCTTGCAGTCGATGGTTCATCGTCGTCCAATCCACTCCGAACGAACTCGCTCGGAATGATATCGTCGCCACTTGGATCTCGTTGGCCACTTGGCTCATCAGCGAAAGACACTCCAGCAGCGTTCGCGTTGCCAGCAGCCGAACCCGGCCCAATAGCCGAGTTATTAACTTCGCCTTTGGAGTGCTCGCCGTGGTTTTGAGCAACGGCACTTCCGGTCGCCTGTCCGTGTCCTTGAGAACTTCCGGAAATGATCCCGGAGCTGAAGCTACCTTGCGTCTGTCCGGCTGCGTTTTGTTGGACACCTGCAGCCGCACCCTGGGCGTGACTTTGAGCGTTTCCTGAGGTGTGCAGTTGGTTGTTGGTCTTAGAAGATGGTCCGCCCGGTCCCAAGTTGCTCTGCGAGGACGATTGTCCGAACGCAAACCCGTTCCCGGATGAGGAAGCGCTCGAACTCGCCGAGGCAACGGAAACCCGAGTTCCTCCCGGTTGGTCTTGTTGAAACTGCGGTTGGCCCAAAAATCCAGGCTGGTTCGGTTGAAATTGGTTGGAATTTTCCAGACCATGATTAAAGTTGCCACAGGGAAATCGGGTCCCACAATTGTACCGGTCCCAAGGTTTTTCGTGATTCGGCCCGGTTAGGCGCACGCCAGAGTGACCTTGGTGGTATCCTGCGGGGTACCTTCCGATGTTCACGTCCAACCCGTGAGGCTGATCCCTATAGGTCCATTGGTTAGGTGCGTGTGGATTGTATTTGTTGACATTGACCTCCAATCCTGACCCGTTCGGATGATCCTTTCTTATTTGCACATCGGTGTTGCCATTTTGCCACTGGTGGGGTGCGTGTCCGTGAAATTTTGCAACGTTTACTCTCAATCTGGAGTCACGATGAGAGACGGACGGTCTTGAAAAAAGTGAACCTGTAATGGAACAAAATTATGTGCAAGGTGGAAGAAAAGATGGAAATTATTTTCCATTCTTTTACATCTTTTTAAATCTAAGTTGTTAACAAAATACATTTTTTGAAAAAAAATTATTACACGAAGTAACACAAAATCATTTTCATTTTTCATATTTTAATATAATTTTGAATAATGATTTAATAATAATTTCGTATTTTGTTTCATTCTTTTTTTTAATTTGAAACGTTCCAATTTGAAGTTTGAGAATTTACAGCTGTTATGGAAAGGTGAAAAAGAATTGCACCGCGGTAATTCCATAACGGTTTCGATTTAGCCGGTATTCTAAATTTACATACGAATTAATGATAAACGTCCTCTCAGCGTCGGAGCGTATTCGGCTACGTTCGAGTCGATCGATGAATAACGGCACCGGAGTTTGTCGCAATACATTTTTCCCATCCGTTTGAACAGTTAGGTTGTTATATAACGATTGAGCAGTGATACGCCATAATTAAAACGTTTTAACTCGAATCATCATTTTTAATTACAATTTTTAATCATCCAATTTCATTATTTTACGAACGCTTGTTTGTTTTATTTATTTATCGCATTTCTTGTTAACCGCTTAATTTTATAAATCTTTTTATAGCATACAATTTCATTTCATTAATCATAAAAATAATTTCATTCCACAAAGACATTAACATTTAATATATTAACAGAATATATTTCACAGAAAATTGTGTCATGAAAATAATAATTGAAAGAAAAAATCAGAAAAATGAAAAAAATGAGAAAAAAAAGAAAAAATCAAGATGGTTTTTAATTGTTAGACTGGATAAATTAATTCGACCATCATTGACACTCGAATTCTTTATTGACCCTTAAACATTACAATTAAGTCAGATACATCATTAGTCACCGTTGTTAGTACTGTTAGAATAGTTTACCGAGTGGTCCATTAGGGTTTCGTTGGCCGAAGAATCGTCTGTTTGGGTACCGGTCGTCTTGATTGGCGTTGGCGTCGGCGTCGGCCTGGGTATTGCCGTTTTCGTCAACACTTGAGGAAGCGCCGGAGGAGGCCCTGTTGTGTTCATTACCGACGCCCGATTGTGCACCTGACGAAACTTTCCCGTCCTTCACGTCGGCCTGCGACGAGGCGGTTGCATCACCCAAGCTAAACGCGTTTGTGTTAGTGTCGGCCTTCCCGAGAACGTTGTACGCGCCCGAATCGGATGCCGCTACTCCAGCTTTTCCCACAGAGAAGGAATTTGATTTGCTCCCTGCGATGGGTCTGAAAAAATTAAACATTTTTAAAAAAACAATGTACAAAAAAATAAATTTTTGTCTATTTATTTTGTTTAAAATAAATAAATAAAATGAAATGAATGAATAATGAAATAAAAAAATTGCATTTGAATAACTAAAAATAGAATTTAATTAAAATGTAGATTTTAAATTTATGCATTCTATTAATTCGAATTAAAAATAGAAATAAAACCATTTGATGAGACACTTATGTTGGAAAATCCCGGGATCTGACGAATATTGAACGAACCTGTTTTTATATTCCTCATTCGTCTTGATTGCATTGAAATTACTGTTTCTGTGTGTGTCAATTTTCTATGATTGAAAAATACTCTTGTGTCTGAGCAAAGTGTATCTTCAGTTCTAATATCGTTATGATTTTCAAACGAAATCTGCCAACGAGCGATGATGAAGTTTGTTTTTCTGTACATTTAGATTTTTTTATATAATGGTCATTGGGATTTAATTGGTGGAATCACCAGGATGAAGATTTATCTTTTGATTGAAAATAACCTGTTCCAGGCAAATGAGAAGCCAACCCGTGTAAATATTCATCAATGCAGTTAAATTACGTCGCGTAAGTTTGCAGTACAAATAAAATGAAATAGGAAAAAAAACACCTATAAAATGATATTTTTTTATTAAACACATTATTACACGTTTTGGAATTGTAAAAGATTTTTCATTTTTGTATGATTTGCGCCGTTTATCATTTTCTATCGATTTTGTATATCTAACAGTAGTGCGAAGGTTACACAAAAGATTGTGCGAGAGATAAATTTACAAACGAAATTATCAGATGGGAAATAAAAAACATTGCTAATTGATTTGACTGATAGATTGCTGGATTGTTTTGCTAATAAATAATTGTTTAATTGTTTTTCTAATGCTGATTTTATTATATTTTTCTTATCAAATCTTACCCATTTCCTCCCAAACTTGTACTTTGGGACAAACTGATTCCATCCTTGTTACTGCTGATTCCTATGGACTGCCCTCTATTTTCACCAAGTCCGATAGAAAATGACGAGGAAAAGGGCAGAAATCTTGACTCGACTCCTTCATTGCCTACCGGTCCAGCAGGTTGAACAGGTTCGGAATCTGGAAATTGGAATGTGTCATCTGGAAAAATTAAATAATTTTAAAAACTCACAATTGAACTTGTTCCCTCATGGATGAAAATATAGTTGCTAAAGTATATTTCATTTTATTATACTTATTATACTATACTTTTTTTATTTTATTTTTTATATTTATTATTATTTATTTATTATTATTATTATTTATATATATTATATTAATATATTTTATATTTATTTTATTTTTATTATATTATACTATACTATACTTATAAACCGAATATTATACTTATTGCCGGAATATATTTTACATACAAAAAATATATTTTATTTATATTTTTAAAATATATTTTCGTCCGTGCGGGTTTTTTAAATTTGGTTTGAAATTTTGTAGAGAAATTTAATATTTTCGTTCTCGGCAATTTTTGGCAAAGATGACACTTTGAATGAATTTTTCCCTGTATTACAAAGTTGATTTTAAAGCTCTAAAGATGTTCAAGTAACACTCTTTGTTTAATACTTCAAAGCTTTCCGGTTGGTGGAACCGGTTTGAACGGACCTTTTTTTTACGTAGTAACTGTCCTTTATGTTTGCATTACCAATTTCAAAATCAAACAAACGATTTTATTTCTAACTGTATCGTTACTCGATTGCATAACCCGCGTTTAAAAATTTTCGACCGAGTAATCTTGTCATTGGGATGCATAATGGACCCATCCATTCATCCCATAGAAAAACACGTCGATCAACTGTTAATTCCACTGTAAAGTAATTAAAACGAAATTTCTATTTTAAATGAATTCGTCGCGTTTTGAAAAACGTGAAACCAAATTCAGCCGCGATACAAAGGGACGGTCCAATTTCAGTCACCAAAACGTTCGAACCAAATTATCTTAAATATTTCGAATCTACTTTTGAAAAAAATTGTCAAATTAATTTATTCGAATTTATTTGAATTTTAAATTTGTATTTGTAATTCGGTTCACTTTTCACTTGCAAATTTTCACAGTAACGAAGAAGAAGAAGAAAAAAGAAAATTATTACTCACCGGTACACAAGACCGAAGACAGAACCGCAGAAACTATAAGAAAAGATCGAATTGTGTCCCGGGACATGTCGCAGCTTATTCTGAGTGTTTCGTGATACCGTGCGCTCTTTTTGAACAAGTTTCTTCGACCTTAGAATCGCGATTGAAATGCGCGCCGCACATTCTCGGACGTTACATTTGCGGTTGTTGCCAACTCGGAAAGTCCGGCGAACGTGATGGGGAAATTTCGTTATTGGTGATCCCGCAAACTGTATCGGAGCACCCCATTGGTATAACTTTTCAAGGTCACCTTCCTTTCAAATATCGCCGCATTTTGCGCGCCATTCGACGCGGCAACGTCATAACTCGGATGATAATAGAATTGTTTATCAGATTTTTTTGTTGTAATTGAAGAATAAAAAAAAATGATGGATGATGCGAAACACGAGTTTGAACAGATATTTCGATCTTAGTTTTGTTAGATGATAAAAAAAGTAACTGAATGAGAAATGCGAAACGCGAGGTGTTTTGTGACCTTAAGAAATCCCGGAGCAAATTATGGGACTGGGCTAAGGCTGCTTGAGTAACAATTATTTGGAACTCTTTGCTATGGAATGTTAATGAAAATAAAATAGACGAGTTGCAAAGATGGCGAGGAGATATCGCGTGTATTGTCCGACGCGGTGCAACGTTAACTGATGCCGCGCGTATTAATTATTGACCGCCGCCGATCAAGATCGAACCGCATATTATGTAATTTTGTCATCTTTTAATAGTTTTCGTATTCGTGTAACATTTTCATATTTTCACGTTGCTTTTAAAATTACGATCTATTGATTTCGCAATAATTAATACGTTCTTATCAAATGAAAACATTTTTATGTTTTTTTTATGGTTCAGGATTTGTGGGGTACTTTGTATTTAGCAGTTGATGTTGTTTCTGATTAATTTGAGATTACAAAACTGTTTTATTTAGATTTAATAGATTTTTTTGCGCAAATGAATTGCGAACAAATATTTGATTTTAATAATACTCGAATGTGGTGGACAAAATGAGTTTGTTTTATGGGGATCCACGTATTTTAAAAATTTAACTTCAAGTTATATATTGAAATGAAAATAAAAATTATCGAGTACTATTTGCATAGGATCATGCAAATAAAGGCAGGATGAGATTCATATTCAATTTTTTGTTCCGATTGCGTTTGAAGTCAAATGAAAATTTCGTTTTCGGCTGATTTGCTTCGAGCAAACACCACGAAACTATTTTCTCTGACAACTGTTGTATTATAAATTTTTGCAAACAGTTTTTGGCTCTTTTGGTTTAGTTTATTTGGTCAGGACGAAAACGTCCGGAGCATTTTTTATAATTCACGTCAGGTATACTTTTTTTCTTATTTTTCAAGTTTGATTGATGCAAAATTTTGACAAACAATAAATTAGTTGGAAAAACTTGTTGGAATGTGAAATTTGATGAAAAAAAGTTTTTGTTGAAAAGAAGTCGAAACTTGCAGAAAAGACGTAACCCTGAACTCGAACAAAAACGTTACCACGGAGCACGAGCGGCCAATAAAATAATAGCAAAAGCAGTAAATTTACATTGACATTGCAATAATCTGCTGAAACAATGGAAATACCATTGACGTCATCCCTTTACCACTCATGATTAGCTGTTTTAATTCTATGTAATTTCAACTTCGACTTTACATTTAACTAATTTGATCGTGATCGAGCAGCAAGCGCTGATAAAATCCACTTGATTTGATCATAAGATCCTCGTTGCATCCGTTAAACGATGATTATCGAATTTACTTAGAAACAAGAGGAATCATCTTTCTAAGTCATTGCATCATCGTTATCACTTTTTGATTAGAGATGGTACGACGGTTGCATTTTCGTTTCTGTTTTAATGCAAACATTTGTGAAATTATCTCATTATAATTCCTTGAAATAAACTTTCCCCGGTCGAATTTTTCTAACAATATTTTTGTTTTATCAAATGCCAACTAAATGTTTGTGTTGATTTTATTTCAGCAACTCATCTCTGTCCGAGAAAATGTGACGAATAAAAAAAGATAATCGTAACGTCAAGAAATTTTATCATCGTTACTCCTGGCGAATGTGTCACCTGGATTTGAAAAAGATGCAAGAAAAAAAATTGAACCGAAAAAATTGTATTAGAATAATCGAACAAAAAAGTTCCTTTCAAATAACAACACAACTTGATTGGAACGATGACAAAGTTTTATTTGATTCATTTCCGACCCCGTGAAATCATTTGTTGGACAGCTGAAATGACTTTTTAAACAATTAACTTTTTAACTTTCGACGCAAAACGGCTGGTTTCAAATGTACAGGCGATTTTAGCAGGGCATGAAGTTTCGGTAATGTTGGGTTTCGTTTGGACAAATCATGTTTACCCTTGCGAAAAGTGCAGAACAAATTGAAGTCAGTGTATCATTTTCGCACATGCAGCTCTGAGAGTTTCGCAATTTTCGAATGTAACTTTTACACCTTTCGGGTTCGAAAGCTGTGAGTAAACAAAGTGAAATTATGAATAAGACAAAAGTATTTTGGATTCGACTTTTTAAAAAAGCGATGATCCGTGAAACTGAGCCGACAGACTGAGCGTCAGCGTCGAAAGTATATAAGATCTTCACAACAAGTCAGCCAACTCATTCTGTATCGAACTCCGTGCGCAACATTACACGGGATTATTTTGTTCAAGGAGTTTAAATTCAGTTGGAAACGTTCAACGAACTTTAGAAGTATGGTTACTTCTAAAGGGTTCGTTTTTCTAGTGGTGATCGCATTTGTGTCTGCCAAACCCCAGGATAAAAAACAGTCGCAAGCATCAGCCAGTATCGGTATGTTCGATTTGCATTGACATTTTTAATCAATCAATTTTGTCTTTGATTTTCCACTTCACTTTTGAGTTTATTGCGTAAACAAATTTCAAATAATACAAATTTTTTTAAAACAAAATTTTCAATATGCATTTCAATGTATTCAGAAATATATAAAAGAATTTAAAAGAATAATTAAATCTTTTGTTGAATTTCTTTTTGTCCGAATCGGTTCTAACAATTGTTTTGAATTTATAAATATAAATCTTAAAATTGAGAATAATATGTTATTTACTGGTTCAGTAGATTTGTCTTAGATGCATAAAAATAAAAGATTTTTGTCGACTGCATAAGTGAGTAACATTTTTGTTTGAACGCAGTTAAAATTAACGTCAACACAATGCGATAAGATTCGTTTTGTTTAATGTGTGTTTGTAAATGGATTGTCAGTTTTGAAACATCTTGAAATGATTACAATTTCTTTTGTTTCGATTAAGTCTTGGATTCAGTTTATTTACATGATTGTTGGGTCATCCGATTAATAGCTACTATTCAAGATCATTGCTTGTGCATCGAGGATTATGCAATGTCTCGAATTCTCCGTATCGAGATTTTCTCAGATATCAACCAGTTTTTCCTATTAGTGTCAGCAGAAACATCGATACCAGGCTTCCATTTTCAAACATTTCTTAATTTTCACGGTTCATAATAACACTGATATTTTCATGTATCCAAAGTTTTACAATTATACAGATGTTATTGACAACGCAATCGATCAATAAATTTTTTTACGTTTCTAAAAATAACGTCTCGAACAATTATGTTGCATCTTTTGATTTCAATCAACATTGTTCACAACGAATAATTTGAATAATTGCCGGTGACTTCTACTGAACATTTTTTTACTTACATATTCATTTAGTATTATTTGAACAAAGTGAAAATATTCGTACAAAACTTTGTTCAGCGTAAGGAGATTTCGGTTAGTGCTGGAATTTTTTTTTCTTCAAAAAACTTCTTTACATGCATGGAAAAAAAATGAAAAGTGATTCAGACTTGCAAATAAAAAATGATTGAATACTGTATTCATGGAAAGAACTGTGTTTTTTGTACGTGACTTTTTTACATTCCATTTTTTTGAGTAATATATAAATAAACGCGAAAACTTTAGTCTTATGTACTTTACAAACATCACACCTCGTATCAGACCGTACATTTTTCAAAATAATATTATCTGGTAAGTTCAAAATCATGCCACTTTCATTGATTTTTCTTTACAAAGGTGGAGTTTATTTACAAAATGCGGCGCACGATGAGTTTGCAAATAGCAATATTGCTTCTTTAAATTTTGTCAAACGAGAAGCTGAGCAGCCTGATTCGGACAATGAGAACGCTGAATTAGGCGATGAAGAAGAGTACGAAGAAGAGTACGACGACGATGGATACGATATAACCGAAACCCCACCGGACGAAAATTCCGATGACAAAACCAGCAAAAAACCTACCACTAAAGAATCATCCACTACACCCAAACCTACTGAACCTACCACTAAAAAAGAAAAATCAACCACCACACCAAAATCCACTGAACCTACTACCAAAAGTGACAAATCAACCACACCTCAACCTACAGAGAAATCTGAAACCACTCCTGAATCAAAACCAACTACAGAACCTTCAACTACCCCTAGTTCAACAACGGAACCTACTACGGAAAAACCTTCAACTACGCCAAAAGATGATCCTACTACTACGAAGGTCACCACCGAAAAGTCAGAACCATCTACAACACCGAAGCCTGATGCATCGAAAAAACCGTCATCGCCTGAAGGCAGATCCAAACCTACAGAACCGTCTGATTCGGAACCAACAACGGAACCAACAACGGAACCAGGTACCACGCCAACAACCGAACCAACTACGACTACGATGAAAACTACGAAAAAACCTGGTAACGAACCGAAACGAAAACGTCCTTTACGCAGGCGAAGAACCACTGCTAAACCAACCACATCTACTTCTACAACGCCATCTACCACAGAAGGTACAACTACAACGGAAGCAACTACAACCGAGTCAAGTACAACTCCAAAGCCGACTGATACAACTCCCAAGGACAGTAGTCCTACGACAGAAAAATCTGATGAAACCACTCCTGTGACAAAACCAACAACTGAAAATTCTGACAGTACGTCAGCTCAAACTACGACTCCCAGTTCTGGGTCATCTGCAACTACGACACCTGCATCGAGTGAGCCAACTACGACACCACCCAGTGCGAGCCAAAAACCTCCAAGGCGAAAATCTAATCGTCGAAGACGTCCCCAAAACAGGATGAAACCTGATCCAACACCGATCTGGATCAAAACGACGACCAAAATTGCTGAAACTTCAACTGAACCTACGACGGTGCCTACAACTGAATCCACAACTACGGAAGCAACTACGCCATCCACTCCTAGTACAACGATGATGACATCTTCTTCCACAACACCTAGTACCACGCCAGCTAATAAGAAAACTACGCCTCCTGGGGACGAAGATACTAATGACTATGATGAGTATGACTCAACGAAAGATCCCAATGGAGATAACTATGACGACAGTACAGATCAACCGGATTACGATGGCGAAGAACCAGATTATGATACAGAGAATGACCCGTTGTCAGACACTAATAAGAACAATCCCAAGAATCCAAAGGCTTCATCCACGACCCAGAAACCGCAATTTGGCAACCGAAATAATCTTCCCGGACCTGATGCTGATAAACCAAAGGATCAAAAACCTGGTTCTGGAACTCCCAGTAAAATGTCACCTATCAGACCCTCTCAACCTGATCCAACTCCAAACTTCTCTCCCTATCCTAACTATCCGAATTTTCCGCAATTCCCGCAATTTCCGCAATTCCCACAATTCCCTCCGTACAACCCATTCCAACCACCTTACCCACGTTATCCTCAGCCCTGGAACAACCCTCCGAAACCGAATCAACCCCAACCAATGCCTGGACAAAATCCAAAAAATAAGCCCCAGTCACCGAACCAACAACAACCACCTCAGCAGCCAAATCAAGGATACCCGCCGTACCCAATGTATCCTGGATTCCAACCTTGGGATCCTTACAATAATTACGATCCGAGGATGAACAATCCTAGACCAGATATGATGCCTCCTAAGGCGCAACCACCACAAAATCCACAAAATCCAAACCAGCCAGGATTCCCTAAACAACCGTCGCCATTTTTCCCAGATTCACCCTGGCCCACGAATCCAAACCAAAACAACCCTTCTAATCCAAACCCCGGTCCTAAGTTCTTCCCTGATAGCCCAGCTGACCCGTTAGGTCCGAGAATGAAACCTGATGATTCTGAAAGTCCAAAACCAACTCAAGGACCAAAACCAAACCGTATCCCTGGAGTTGGTGTGGTGATAGATTATAGTCACAATCCATTCTTATCTAAAGTTCCTCCAAAAACTCCACCACCCAGTCCTCAAGGTCCTCAACAGCCCGGAATGAGGTCCGGTTTAGATCCAAATGAATTTAATCCTGAAGAGAGTCCCTTCTTGCAACCAGGTCCTGATCCATTGAAGGGACCTTTCAAGTTTGACACTAATCCATTTTTCAACACACATCCAAATCAGAGATCGCCTCCAACGCCTAACTCATCTCCATCGAAATCACAACCGAATCCTCAAGCTAATGGAGGTGCGCCAAACTCGTTTCCATTTGGAGGACTTGGAAACCCACCTTTTGGATTTGGACCATTCAGTGGGCCAGGTACGGACCACTTCATCTGATGAAAGCCAAACAGACTCGTGCTGTACTAAGGCTTTCATAGGATAAAAAAGGATGGAATGAGCTTATCGGGGGATTGGGAGTGTTAGAATAAGTTTTGTGTAGGATCAATAGTATATATAGATCATCATCATTTGTAGAATTTGTAATACAACTTTTAGGTGTTACAGATTCAACGAAATGTTCGCACGTTTTTTCAGTGGTTCATGTTACGTATGTTCGAGGGAAAACTTGAGGCTGTGATCTCTTCAATAATCTTTTCCACTTCAAGAAATAAAATCCAGAATGCAGGATTTTATAGTCTTCTTTAAGGTGTTTGGAAAGAATGAAAACTTGCATGCTTCTGTTATGATGATTTATCGTAATTAAATGATGGTTACTAATATATTAATGATTTCATTTAGAGCTGGTAGTTTCATTTAATCAATTTGATCACGTAAAATTCAACCGAATGTTGTTTGCAGGATTCTTCCCACAATTTCCAATTGATCCCGGATTCGCACCGCGGGCACCATTCCAAATGCAGTCACCATATGAATTCCACCAGCAACTCATGAACAGGTTTTTATTTTTTGACATCTTATTTGTGAACTGGTGGATCTAGTTTGATGAAAAATTTTGAAAATCGGCATCTAAAGTACGGCTAAAATTTCAAATGCAGCAAATAATGTCTCCACATGAATTTTTGAATACTAAATATAATTTGAAGTACTAAAAAATTAATTTTTTTGAAGATGAGGATTTCTGCAAATTTATTTTGCTAACTAAATTTTGTGAACCTCGAAAAATTTCAAGATAAAATTTTCAAATAAAATATATAAAGAACGAATAAGAGTTATGAAGAAAATTTATTTTTTTATTTCTCTGTAGACCTAGCGGTTTGTTTTTACCTGGTGACCTCCAACGTGGTATCTGCAGTATGCTTGAGTCAGAGTTTGGATACAACAAACAGTAATCAATTATGATATTTTAATTGTTTTCAGTTCAGTTTCCATCTGTTGTAATCCGAATGCCAATAACAGCATTTACTAATACTGTATATAAAAAACCGCACACCATTGAATGCTCTAAAATTTGGGGAAACTTCGATTCATAGCCATATTAGTATACGAGAAAAACAATAATTTCCACTTCAATGAAAATTTTTCCCGGTTATTTTCCAAATTAAAATGAAAAACAACCCTCTTTAGAGAAATCAGAGGAGAATTTGTCATCAAAATTCGTCTCAATTTTGTTACTACAATCTAAGAAGTGGAACTTTGCTGCTGTAAATGGAATGCATTTGACCAGAAAAAGTCTGATAATCAAAAACTCGAATATTCTAAAATTTATTTTCTCAAAATATTTTTCATTTTTATTAAAAAAAATTAAAAATGTAATTGGCAATTAAAGAAAATCATAAATTGTACCAGAATGTTTACAATACACGACTTTTTCTGCGAAATTGAAACTAATTCGACAGTTAAACACCGTCACTTTGAACCCAGTTTTCAGATCTTTTCATCGAAACTGACAGGAGTTTTGAATAAATTTTTGCCACCAGATCGTTACGTTTTTGCATTTAGTAAGTAACTAAGAATAATTCATGGGTCTCTTTTTTTAAATAATGGTAGTATTTTCGAAATGAACAACCGTATAAACAACGATATTCAACGTCAAATTAATGCTGCCAATTCAGGCGCTGCGCCAAACGTCGCAACTTCGCACGTGGCCTATGGACCTGATGGAGGAGTGGAATTTGGCCAAATTAGCCCGGTTTGTATTAAATTTCCTTTTTTTCAAACAATTTTGTAAAATAATTTTTTTTTTTCATTAATTAAATCTATTTTTTTAGGTCGCTCCTGGAATCGCATCTCGTTTTGGAGAAAATATCCCGGCAGATGATGGATCAGTCCATGCGGTATACAGTAGCTCCAGCACTGGCGATTTTGTGGATTCTAATGGACAACATAAATCATACAAAAACTCAATGACAGGAGTGAATAAAAACGGAGAATGGACTTTCCGTACCGTGCATGATCCTTAAAAATCAAGATGGAATTATGCTCAGGAAAGTAATAACGACAAAGAAAGATTTTATGAATTTAAAAAAAGATAAAATTATTTTTTGTTGTAAATATCAGATGAGGTGTGTTGATGACACACTCATTTTATTATGTCAAAAACGATATGCTAAAGATATATTTCGCTTTACCAAAATGATAGTCATGTAGACGTAGAACGACAAGATTAGTGATTAAATTTCATTTTTAATTGATGTCGTTATCTTGATTTTGCAAAGATTTGAAAAATTGTTTTGAATGATGACTGTGAATTTGGCATTACTTGTTAACAATTTTTCGAACGTACTGAATTAATTGTAACTTTGATTCTCAGTATTTTATTAGATTATGTTTGCTACCGACGTATAGGAGAATCACATTTTATTGTTCACTAATATAATTGTCAAAAATTTGGACCAAACCTTTTGAACAAAATTAACGATTCGCTTGTTAAAATAATTATTACTAATTGATTGGACATGGAAAATTGTATTAGGGTTTGTTTCATCAAAATTTATATCGCAAATTTTGTCCAAAAACAATTGTAAAACAATGTATTAGTGCGAAATAAAATTGTCAACGCTTTTTATAACTGTGCTCATTTTGTTTTAAAGTACCCTCATGAAAAAATAGAAACACAAACCCTTTGTTATCTTTTACTCTTTTATCTTTTCCTCTGAAATATTGTAAAAATAAAAAGTCTCTTTTATGTGTGCTAAATGATTTTTGCATTATTGATGAATAATCTTATTACGACTAAATGAGTTTGTGTCACTACTCTAATGAATTCTGAAACGACTTTATTGCACGAAGTTGCGAAGTGAGAATACAATGCAAAGTGCAGGGAGATACTCTCATGAATGTTATTATCGAACCTCCCTCTATGTATCGAGGAGAACGAAAGGCTGTTTGAAAATGCACCCTCGAAGCTTGGATCGCAAGCTAAAGTCATTTTGTACTTCACTGTCTCGTTCACTGTCTATTAATATTTTGCGAGTAAATAAAGGGTTTCCAGGACTGAATTAAAATTTGTTGACAATTTGAAATTAACTTTGCCAAGCGTAAATTCCATCTCAAATTCCATCTCGAGCTCCTTTTCAACATTTTAAGATTCAATTTTTAAACATTTTAATGTTCAACACATTCTGATCGTACACCACTGATCTGGTATACTAAACATCTGAATAATGAATAACGACGGTTATTCACTTTGAACAAGACGTACTCTTGCACTCCATTAATTTTGTCATCCGACACGACGAACGTAGGATGAATTACCGCTCTACGCACAGTACATTTTATGGTTTGATGAACTGTTTCGCGGAAAGTGCGAGTCCTCTGCTACCGTTTTGGCCTCTTTATGCACATCCTGCGTTGCGCGCAATGCGACTCTGGCGCGCTCAAAATAACTCTCGGCTTGGGCGTGGGTTTTGAAATCAGGGGGATTTATTGAGTTCGCGCCTCCACCCAACGGATGACGAATGCCACACATAACACAGCCCATTTCAGTGTACGATAAAATTTATTTATTAAGCTCGTTTTGTACACGCGTCATCTTACGCTTCTAAGCATATTTACAACGTTGTCTGACAGGACACAGCTCTATTTCAGCCTTGCGATATAAATTACGTATGATTCGTTGCGTTGCATTTACGACGTGAAAAGTACGATGCGATGACAAAAAGAAGGCCAACACCGAATGGCTGCATACAAAAATTGAATATGCCAAAAATTGTATATGCCAAAAATTGGCTCCGAAAAAGCATCTATGGCAAAAATTGGTTATATCAAACGTGGATTTTTTGATTGATCGGTTTGATTATGTTTTAATATTTTGTTTCATCACATCGAAGGGTCGATAAAAATAACTAGTAAAAGATATCGCTGAGACTCTCTGTTCCGCTTAAAACTAATTCTTTACACAACAATATAAAACAATTGGCACAGTTGAATCGAAGTGACACTTGGAAAACCAAGACTTTTCTCAAATGATAACTGCATGGCAGTCTGCAAATATTTCTATATCACACATGTCACGTTGATTTCGCTTTTGATAAAATTTGCATTTTGATTTAGTCAACAGAAGGAAGAAAAAAAGACAACCCATAGGCGTACAGAATTTACAGCATTTCTGTTCGATGGTTTCAAACAAACTGAAAAGACAATTTTCGTCCAACCTTATCCTAATTCACAAAAGAAGTTGTATCACATGAAAGTTTGTTCTCATTCGTTTTCCATGAAAATTATTAGTAACAAAAGTAAAAAAAAAATTATAAACATTCATTTTCAGGAGCACTTCATGATAAAAGTTTTAAACATATAGACACCGGTGAAATTCGTATCTCTGAGATCAGATTATCTTCAGGGCTGATTTATTTTATGACAACTCGGGGAGGGAACACAAAACAAATCAGCCGTTCGCTTCTAAACATTATCTCGAGGTTTTTCTTTTCTATACATCGACGTATTTACAGTCTTTAGCGGCAGCTTTTGTACAGGGTTTACAAACAGTGTACGAAGTTGTGTTTAAACGTATCTCGTGAGTTGCACGTGAAACTCTTGCAGGCAAACGATGAGTTGACTGAAGGTTGGCCTCTCGTCGGGTTCCATCGCCCAACAGTACGCCATCACAGCGAACAGTTCGTCGGGGCAATTAATAGGTTGAGCGAGTCTGTAACCATCCCTGAGATAAGAGGCCATCTCAAAAGGATCGACCTCGATGTAAGGCTGCTGGGCGAGAGTTGTCAGCTCCCATAATAGCACTCCAAAGGCCCACTGTAAACCAAGTCGTGTGTTATTATCGGAAGTACAAAGTAATGACGTTGGGAAATTGACGAGCGAACAAAAAATAAATTACGATGATCAGTTTTAAATTAATGCATTACAGGTTTGAATTTAAACCTTAAATTAAAAAAAATTAAGGATGTTTTGATCTGAATTAATTTATGATTAAAATTAACATTGCAAACATTTATTTTTATTGAACAAAAACTATTGAACAAAAATTGTGACGAAAAGTTTCAAATTAACACACCAGTTTTAAATTCAAAAAAACAACCAAAAAAGAAATTACATACAATTTTGTGCAATTTTTACGTTTAATTGAACGCAACCTGCAGCGATTAATGAATGACTGTGGGGAAAGGTAAAAGGTATTGGAGCACACTTACCACATCGGACGCCGTGCTGAAAGTTTTGTTCAATAAACTCTCAATGGCGAGCCACTTAATCGGTCGATTCTCGTTATCGCCGAGACAATGATAGTCCTGGGGGAAGAGATCTCGTGCCAGCGCATTGTCCGTGATTTGCACCCGAAGATCGTCATCGACTCTGCAAGAACAAAGCGTTATCGGTTTGAGATTTAATCTTCCGTGAGTAAGTCAAGTCCGTATAATTTAAACCATCAAAACAAAAGATGGTAAACATTTTCACGTCCCGAAATAACATTCGGATTCAATCAGCGTCGTCATGGAAGAACAGATAACAGATAAACACGTCAGCAGTTCCTTTCTTTTTTATTTTCTTTTTTCGTTTTTTTTCCTTACTCGAGGAAAAAACCGTGGAAATAAATATCGCGAGGAACATGAATGTTAAGAGCGACTTGTGGCCCAACCCGTCGCAATCCATCAGATTATTCCTGGTAACGTCAGCGTCCCCTTAATGTAGCGCTAAATCACTCGCGATACACACGCCACTCATACAAATATAAGCCTCGGCTACTTACACGCAGTTTCGTGCCGCCAGGTCCTTGTGAAAAAGACGTTTTCTGTGAAGGAACTGCACACCCTTGGCCGCCTGGAGGGCCATTTCCACGACTTCTTGAGTGGTGAGTGCCCTCGGCGGTCCTTCGCTGCTCAGTTTGCATCTTAGCAAGAACCTCTTCATATTCTTATATCCTGTGTGCGGAAATAGGAGGAAGGGCGCTCCTCGGTCTTCTATCGAGACTCCCAGCACCGGAAGCAAATTTGGATGGCTCACTCCGTAGAGCGAAAGACCTTCCCTAAGCAGCAAAGCCACCTGCAAAAAGAAAATAAAAAAAAATGATAATTAAAAGAACCGCATCTGCATAAAAGTTGGCCGACAAATTGTGAGTTTAGGAAATAATTTAACAGCTGGGACGCTTTATGTGACGAATTAAATTTTCGTGGCTAAGTGAATATCGTGACTTACTTGGGCCTGCGATGCGTGCTCAGCGGCCGTTTTCACGAGTACGTCCCTAGGCGTTGTCGTGCCTTCCTCTTGATAACTGCCTCTATAAACGCGACCAAACGTTCCTTCCATCTCGATGCTGAGTAACCGCACTCTGCATCTGTCAAACAAACGACATGATATTATCCTTCCTCGAGCTAAATTTACAAACCATTTTTTTTTAATCTCGTTAATTAGTAGATTAACAGGATATTAAATTTAATTAAAACTAAATAAGTTTACCGTTGCACGGTAATTTCCTGGATCCGTTCATACAACTCCTGACACGGTCGCTCGTCCAACCTCCTGTACGAGGAGACGGAAGCCGTGGAAGCGGGCGGTGTTTCCGAGGACAAAAAAGTTTGCGCCGGGCCCACTCCCGTGCCCCGTTCCACGCTGCATGCAGAACTCAGTCCCCTCGACTCCCTGAAAAAAAGAAAAGACCAACTTGTACCATCTGCCCGAGCCCATCAATCCTCCGGAACTCGGAGTCGATAATTCGTCAATTAAGATTCGCGTGTGCATGCACCGTTGTTTGCTCAAAAAAAAAAAAAAAAAAAAAAAAATGAAAAAACCTGTTATGTATGAAAGTCGCGTGTTTGCTTTTCCCTCCTCCGTTTTATTGCAACTGAACATAAATCGTTTTTCAACCTCCACAGATCTGAACTTCCGGGTGGTTAAAAATAAGAAAATAAGTTGTTTAAAAAGTCAAACTTAATGGCCGTTATTTATTGGACTTACTGGAGAGGATCCCGGTGCCTCCTGGCCTTTTTATCCCGCACGTAATAAGCAATGACCAGGACGCAGATGGCAGCGATGAAGGCACAGGCGCAGCCAACTGCGGCGTACAGTACTTGGCCGCCGGAAGTGGTGCCGGAGGCGGCTACCAGCACCTCTTCTGGGCCGGGGTAGTTGCTCTTGTCTTTCAGGCAGATCTTGTTTCTCCTGAATTCCAGACTAGTTGTATTCTTTTTCGACACCGTCACGTTTATTTTCAGGGCCAGCTCGACCTCCGCATCGTAGGGCCCGCAGTGTAAAGATAACGCCCAGGTCTGCAGGCCCCCCACGGGTATCTCCCCCCTCTCGGAGATGTTGAAGGAACTGCTCAGAGCCGATGGGTTGCTTATATCCACCGACATCAAATATGGCAACTACAAATGGACAAAGAAAATATTAAATCCTTATCAATAAAAAAAATTTATTCAAAAAAATGTTTTTTTTTTATAAATAGTGTTTTTATAAAGTGTTTCTTATAAAACCAATTGTTTTGTTTTCAGAAAAATGTCCGCGCAAAATGTTCTGGAAAATGAAAAGTCTGTGGCTACGATGTTTTATATTCTCAGAAGATGATTTCCACGGCAGAACATCTGCGAGAAAAAAGAAAAAGGGAGCGCTGAGGGAACTGAAAAAAGGTACGGCTGATTACCAGTTTGCGACGACGTTCGCCGCTCATAAGGTGCACAACCAAACGGGAAGACACTTGTTTCGCATATCGTAATATCGTAACCGGGGGGTTTTTCACGGTCGTCCGTTTTACGACTTCGCAGACAGCCGAAGCATCCGAGCGTTCCACCAAATAGCACAGACGACTCGGTAAACACGCTACGCCCTTCGTCTTATTACGCGAAATGATAGATAAAAGCAGGCGAACCGAGGAAAAAAAAAGTTGGTTGAAGAAAAAAAAGGGGTGGGGGAAACGTGCAATATACATTCCTGAGGCAAGAAAGAGAGGAAAAAAAAGGGGCCGAGGGATAATTAAAGGTGGCTGCTGCTCTGTTTGCCTTGTTGGTCACTTGACGAAATTTCGCGTGGCAGGTCAATCAAATCGTTATGGCTACAAATTGCTTAATTGGGTGTTTTATTGAGTGGAAAAAGAGCTGAGTGAAAGGTACAAGAAGCCGGGCGCAAAAGCCACTTGCAAGAATTTTACTTCGACCTGCCATATGTCAAGGGGTACAAGCTCAATTAACCAGCAACCTTTCTTCAATCAAAATGGACCAAAAAAGTTAAAATTAAAATTAAAATCAAAATAAAAAATAAAAAATGACCATTGTCGAAAATATTTATTTTTTGAACATACAATTTTCCATATCAGAAACAGTAAATATTCATGTTCATTTTGAGATGGAATTTTTAGATACCAATTCACGATATGAAAATTTGACAATAATTCATACTGATTAATGGGTGGATGAATTCTCGTATCTCCGATCGAATGGAAATCCTCTCCTAAAAACCATAACAGCGCGAGGAGAGCTAATTTATGAATGTTATCTTATCCGTTTGACACGGGCGAAACCATTATCAATTATGCGAAGCGTGGGAGGAACAGGCAGGGAGAGAGAACATAAACTGGACACATAATACCGGGCGAAGTGTCGGATTGACTCGTCGACGATGGTCGTAAAAAAAGAAAAAAATAAGAAGAAGGAAACTCCGTACGTTGGACAAAGTGGTCGAGCCACTTCTTCGGCTTGTCGTCTCTCTAACGCACGAGCGAACGCGGACAATCGTAAGTTAAAGACGCGAACGAGAGATAAAAGGGGAGGAGAGAAAAGAGTGACGGGCCGCGCCGCAACATCCGTCACTTCGTGACAAAACCACGTGTCCCCGAAGGAGGGTTGTCCGTCAGACATTTCTCGAGAGCACAAAATCCGGCGTCGCGTCGCACTCGAAACCATCCGAGGAATCTCCTACAATCTCCCGGCATCCGGCAAATGATCATTACTGGAAGGTACACCGTCTAATATTAACTCGACGCTGAATTATCGTCGCTGGAGGAAAGAGAAAACAAAAAGTGAGAGGCCGCAATTAAAATGTCCCGCGCGTTTATCACCCCGCGTGCCGCTTCTTGTTGCACGTCGCGCCATTTGTTATATACGCGGTGGAATTTTTGCGATTATGGAAATTCATCGACTTTCAAATTTGAATCGCGCCAAATGGGCGGTCAGATCAAACGGACGCACTTTTGGCAGCGATATCTTTTGCAACCATCACTTTTTCTTGCGCAAATAAAGAGGAAATTTAAAAACAAATTTACAAGTTAAATTTAATTTTGTAATACATTTTGTTCTGTTTTTTTTTTTGTAATAAAATTTGTTTATAAGACAAAATTTTAAAACGTGTTTTTGAGATGAACCTGAATCAAAAGATTTTAAGTTTTTAAATCCCCTTCGTACAAGTTCGTAAAGAAGAAAACATTGACTTGAGATAACTTGTTTCATAAATAAGCGATTTTTTTTCGTCGGGGGCAATTTTTGTAAGATGTTTATCTTTTAGCGCGATGGCGCGGGTAGAAATGAAGTGTTTCGATATTGGTTTATCCTGTTTGTATATAGACTTGAACACTCACCGGTCTTCCAGCGAGATTCTCCCACGTGAAGTGCAGCTTATGCACTTTCGCGGGAACAGGCACGACGAACTTGATCGCGTACTCGTTGATGACGCCCTCGCGAACGTAAAATAACTCCGCTGTTAAGCCTGTAACGAAAGATTCTGATCAGTCTTTGAAATAACACAGAAACATTGATTAAAAAAGATGACAAATTTTATTTTATTACTAAAAATTGACAAAAATGTTACACAGCAAAAACCGCTTAAAAATTATATAGACTGATGACAGTGAAAAAAATTAGTTCGCACAAATGCAGTTGTGAAAAAATCATGATTGTTCACAGCTTTATAATTATTAAATGATAAAAAGTGCGATGAAAAAAATGCATTTCAATCTCGCAAAGGATTTTGTTTTCCATCTTCGGTAAGATAAAACCCGAACTTTCGTTGTCGATGAAATATCTCCTTTCAGGAAAAAGAGAGAGAGAGAGAGAGAGGGAAGAGAGGTGAAACGAAATTTAACGTCCAGACGGTTGTGTACTCGAGACTTTTATTTGTCACATGGTGGGATCAGCAGTGTTTGATATCGGATATCGCACGACGGCTGGTAGCCGTGAATCATGCCCTGACCCAAAGTGCGTACGCAATGCAACCAGACAAGAGTTCCAATAACGGCGCGATCGCTATCGCGCTTTGGACTGCCATTAAACTACGAAACCGATACACGCTATCCATAGACCGCGAAACACAACATGATTTTTATCTCGACGGTGAAAATTATATCTCTCAAGATTGCAGAATAAAAGATGGAAAAAGTAAATTTGAGTAAAATCACGATTTTTAGTTGAGTTAATTCAAAATTTCATTTCTGTCATTTTTTTAATTTTATTATGAAAATTTTCCACGGTCTTATGTAAGACTTATCAGTTTTTGACTAACAAAAATTTTGTTTTTCAGGTGCAAAAAAGACCTCGAAAGTCAATCATCCAATAAATAATTAAAAGTTGACCTTGAGAAAAAAGTGGGAAAAAACAGTTAATGGAGAGGAAAACACATTCTCCACTTTTCGCCTGATTTCCGCCGGGAATGCGATGCGCGTTCTGCCGAAGAAGCGCACTGGAAACAGTCGGGTTGAAAATCGGAGAGGCTGCAAGTGCGCGATTCCGTTTGCGGAGTAAGTTTCGTGGCGCAGATAGGCATCGTGTGAACCGAGTCCGGTGTACTCTTTTGGTTTCTCTCATTGTCCGCGGAGAACATCTATTGTTTCGCTGGCAAACGAGATGGCGATTTCTTAACGCACGAGGGAGAAAGAAAGAGAGTTCCGGGGGACAGTCATATCCTGAACCGGCACGGATATCAGCAGGACAAAGTTTTCGCGAGTGTATTGGCAACTTTTGATAAGAGCGCGACGATGTGGCAGATACGATTCATCGATCGTTGACTTTGTACATTGTTTCTGCGCCTGGTTGTTCGAGCTTATCAGTCGCTGAAAGCGACGAGTTGACAATAGCAGATACTGTAAAACCCGAGAAAGAGAGAGAGAGAGAGATACAAAGTTTTCGCCACCGACTCTTATTCGAACGGAAATTTATTTTTCCTCACGCAAAAAGTTATTGGAATTGCCTCTCGCCGAACAATCGCGACAACTTCGCTGCTAACAGTTTCCTTTGTTTAATTCAGTTCGCGAGCTTTTGACTATTGTCGTTTGGCGAAGAGCGAGTTTCTGCTCTTTAATTCTCTGCGGCGCTCTTAATAGAGTTTTGTTATCATAAAAGGTTTTGTTTTGGGCTCAAGCGGTGGAGTTTAATTTATCGTCGGAGTTTAAATAATGTATCATTGTTATTACAATCTCGCGAAAAATATATACAATCTGAGAAATCTCGATTTTTGTCTCACCAAGTTGAAAAAAAAAGGACATAAACTAAATTCCAAAAGAGATGGAAAAGGGTTAGAAAACAAGCTCGAAGACAAAATGGTTCAAGTATTAACAGAGTCTAGAGTATGTAAAATAGAAATGAAGGAGGCAAAACTGTAAGTTGCGTCTTTACAACTGAGAATACGCCTCCTAAATAATTATCGTGTCTGTGGGATGTATATTTATCCTCGAGAAAATAAGCTGCGGGAGATGAGGGCGCAATTTCATTAACGAGGCGCGTAAAGTTGAAAAACCGTTGAGGCGACCTTCGGGGCACTTTGGAACACCGAAGTTTGTACAAAGGCCTTAACAGTATGTGGCAGGTGTTGTTATCCACGGAACTTACGACGGTGAATATAATCGCTCGGAAGCCAGCGCTCCAAAACTCATACGGAGCCGAGGCAGGAAAACAAGCGAACAAAAAGGATCATGAAAGAGAGACGAATTCGGTCGGACAAGAAAAAGAGAGACGGACAGAGACAAAAACAGATAGAGGGACAAAGAGAGAGGGAAGACAAATAAAAAGAGAGGTCGTTCCATCTGCACGGTTGGATTCGCCTAATCTATCGTCGGGCTATCTGATAGGACGCTTAACGAGGCACGAGTAGATTTTTAAGTCACCAAAAGACAATGCTCAGCGATCCTTCGTTCGTGTCTCTCCGGGTCCTGTTCTCTTTGCGCTCGCGCGGCCTTTACCGGTTTTGTGCATCAGATATCGTAGACTCACGACCCCGACTTGAGCCTCTGGCCCCTGCTTTCGTGCGGGACGCACTCGTCCTTTTTCCTCTTCTCCACCTTCTATTCTCGGTTCCCGATTCGAACTTGAACGTATATTCGCTGTTGTTTTTGCCGTGTCTCGATGTCTCACGCGGCGGGGGATACGGTGTCGTTCGCTCCTCTCCCGGACGAAATTCCACGACCGGGGTTTCTCTCTCCCCGTGAAAAATAATCAGCGACAGGGTCATTTAAGGGCCCTAACGAGCTGCGCTCGATCACGAAGATCCGTCCGACGATAGCCGCCGGTACAGGCATGGCGGCGATTTTTATTGAACGCCCAGCACGAAAATAAAGTTATTCGTCCGATCATTTTCGGCCGTCTGAGATCTCTTATCCCCCCCCACACTTTTTCGGGCGCGTTTTTGGGTCAGAGCAAACGAGGCACGATTCACGACAGGGCCAAATTTGATAATTAAATCGTGCCCTCGGTTGTAATTAAATTAATTCTCCGGACCCGGGAGATGGTCGTTTAGATTGCGCCTGTTTTGACGTTAAAACATTATTTTGGTTCCTCCTGCTGAATAAATATGAATTGTCCGATCACGGTTACGACTTGTTTACCAAAACGTTATAATTCTGTGTCAACATTCGCGTTGCACTAAAACAAACAAACAACGACTAATTGAATGTGCGGAAAAATGTAACATTATATAACATAGTGTGATTTCAGTTTGGTTACTTTTGCATTATGAACACAAATTGTAAGATTACAGAATTTCTATTTTAATTTTACATGAAAAATGTAGAATTACATAATGCATATTGTAATTTTACCGCGGAAAAAAATGTAGAATTACAACATATTGTAATTTTACAGAAACGTAAAACCACACAACATATGGTATGTCAAAAATTTTTTTTTCTGCACAATGTTGTGAAAACCTCAAGGAAAAAGCGAAGAATTTCGTAAATCTTAAGTAGAGGAAAATGTTCAATTAAACTTAATCTGGAGAATAAAAGTACTAATTATAAAGATTCATGAAATTGCCGGGAGGCTCTTTTATCTGCCGTTTTTGATACGACATAAAAAGCAGTAACAAACAAGGCCGAAGCGCGTTCGTTATACGCACAGGTAAGGGAGCGAGAGGTGCGTCTTTGAATTGTCTTGTACGAGCAATTACGGCGAGTGTCCGAAGTTGCGTAACCGCGTCCTTTGAAGTCTCGCCGTTGGGGCTTGAGAAAGTGTGTCGCCAAAGGCGCACAAGCAGCCCTTTTAGCGGAGGCGTCGACCCGCGATGAGCTTGTGCCAGACGCAATTGTCACAAGGGTTTTTCTGGCCTGCCTTGAACCGACCCGAGCAACCTCAAGGAGTTTTGTCAACATTCGCCTTCTACCCACCAACTGTCCACTTTTTCGCTTCCGCTTCCCCTCGTTTCAAAGCGAACCATCAGCGTCACACGAAGAAGAGCTGCTTTTAACCACATTTTCCAGCATATTTGCAGCGAAATCAAAGTTCCATTTGAGATGCCATCATTTCAAATGATCGCAATAAAAATTATTGTTGCAGAACGGGCGCGTTTTCGTATTCGGATTCAAATTTCGCGGTCGTCCTTTGCCTTTGTCGATGCGTTTTGAATTTGGAGGTTGACGTTTCAGTCTAGCTTTGACATCGTAATTAATATGAGTTGTAAATAAAAAGTTAATATATTGTGCGTTCGTTCCTTTTATAAAATAAATCAATAATATATAAACTTGATTGTTAAATAATTTATTATTATTATTATTATTATTAAAATTTCAGATGACAGATACAAAACATAAACAAAGGAACTATGGAACGACACAGAAAAACAAAAATGAGATTTTGTAAGCGCAAAGGTAACATTATGGAACAATCTCATTTAGTTCTCTGGCCAGGAGACCTGTTCCAAATCTCTTCAATATTTGGACAAATGTGTGTCATTTGTGCGAACAAAAGAGCTCGGGATATGCCAGTCTTTTGTGTTATAAGAAGATTATAGAGACGAAGAAAAAAGAACTTTGAAAAGCCGTGAAAATTAAATCGTTCTACTTGGAAATTCAGGCTGGAAAAACAGGTCCCCTTCGTCACTTCCGATATGATCAACCGAAACGAATTTCAGGGCCGAGTTTCGCGATCGTCTGGTAACTCGCGTCGGAAATTGAATATCCCACCGGGTCGATCAAAGGTCAAAGCACGCGAGGCACGATGTACGTACGCAAGGGCGTCAAACCGCCGTTGAAGTGCGGGGCGAGCGGATGTGGCGAAGAGAGAATTAAAAAAAAAAAAGTGCGTTCGCGTAGCGAGGTGTGAAACAGCCGGTAAAAATTTGCAGGCCACCGTGTCCCCGGCTGTCAAAATACGCCATTCAGCCGCTTGACGAGCGCAACGACAGGGAATAGACGCCGAGAAAAGGATCTGTCGGACTGGCCGACAGGTCCGAGAGAAGCGAGAGAGAAAAAAAAAGAAATCGTTGGGCGAATAAAGCGCGCGAAGGCCCCCGAGGCTTTGGGTCAGAAACCCAACACCTTTCGGGTACTGGTTTATATACTGCGTACGCGAATAACGAGATCCCGCGGCGATGGTTTCTAAAGAGGTGCAATAATGAAAAAGAAGCCAGAGCGCCGAAGAATGGTCGCGCAAGCAGAAAGGGGCAGACCACCGAAAGGGGGCCCGAAGGCCCGGGATTCCAAAGGGACGGGCATATTGGATTTACACGTACGAACGCGCGCTCATAATGGGGTCCCCTGAATCATTCAGTTTTCATTTTTCGATCATAGAGCGTGACCCCGGGACTATATATTTTGTTTTTTTTTTCTGTTTTGTCCGGGAAAGACATTTTGGAGTTCACATTTTGATTCCCTAATGAGATAGCTGCAATATTTCAATCCACAAAGTACGTTGTCACAAGATATATATATACACGGGGACGATTTACTGCATGCAATTTCACCGCGGGAGTCGATTCCGAGTTGCCAAACTGGAGAGGTGATTCTTGTTGCGCGCGCTCCGTTGTTTCTTTTGCGAGGCGTTCGCTCGGAAAGAGCTCTCGCGCGCAGGTAGACAGTTTTATGGCTCGTTTTCAAAATATACTAGAGGATAAGAGCAGTTAAACTGATAATTGTCTAGACGGCTAAAACAAATATTCGCCATTGTCGTTATGAAAATATCAGCAGGGATGGATTCACCCCAAACGAGTGTTGTAATTTTTGTTTTGTCATTTTTTTAGGTTAGCCGTGAGACGTGGCCTTGAAATGTTTTACTGCAATCGAAGCTGAATTTCCCTTTCGAGTAAAAACATTTTTCATCTTTTTTTCTTGTCTTTTTCTTTTGTCGGTATATTGCATTTTGACATTTTTTTGTAATTTGGATTTTGGAATTTTCCAAGATGGAAGATGAAATGTGGTATTTGAAATTTGGGAATTGGAATTTTGAATTTTGAATTAGTTGGGAGGAATTTTCTAATTTTGAATTTGAAAGGTGGGAGTGGAATTTGAATTTCAATAGAAGAAATTTGGAACTTGGGATTTTGAAATTTGGAAGATTTAAGAGAGAATTTGGTTCTTGGAATTAGAATTTTGGAATTCCGAAGGTTGAATGTTGAAAGGTTGAATAGTGAATTTGGACGTTAGAATTTTAAATTTGGAATTTGGAATTTAAAAAGTGGAATTTTGAACTCGGAACTTATTTTATATTTTGTATTTTGTATGTTATATTATGTATTCTATATCCTGTATTTTACATTTTGTATTTTGTATTGTTTCTTATTACCACGGGGCTTTTGAGTCACGTTTTCAATCGACAGTGAAAACGCCTCGCTCAGTTGAACGAAGAACAAAATTCAGCATGCAAATGAAGTTTGCTTAACCAGAGCCTGTTTTTTGCGCTCACTTACACTTTCCGCGATGCAGTTTATAGTTGCATGTGGCGCGCGGCAATATCCTGTACGCGTGAACGAGCATCAGCATTCCCTTTTTATCGTGTCCGCTATTAAGCGCCGAGCAAACTAGGTAGGCGTGCACGTGCGTATCGCGATTCCCTTGCCACGGCATATGGACGGTCTAGTAAATGAAACACCAACCGGCAGTAGACTCTTTAGCATTCATACAGTTCGTTTTTCTGTCTCTGAGGAAATACCTTGAATAACTCATTTTAACACGCTGACGGTCCAAGTCGAATTATGCGAAAACGAAAAAGGTGTTACAATTTTAGAGATCGAGTATAACTTATAACTCAAATTCATTAGACAGTTCAATGTTTTGCAAATTATTTTTGCATTTTAATTTTTTATGTCAATTTTTTCAAAGAGAAGATAATTTGTAAATACAATAAAATGTAAAGCAACAAAACTGTCTTTCGAGTCACATTTCAAAAACTTCGTGCTTCGTACGACTTTTCCCAGAAAAGTATATTGGATTCGAATTTATACTGATTAACAAGAAAAGTAATAAAGTTGGGAAAATTTGTTCGGCATTACTTTGTAGAGTATCCTTGGGGGAGGAAAAAAGTTAATCAGGCCAATTCGTATTCGACAAGTTATAACATCAACATGACACAAACCAAAACACAACATTTTATAGAAATCAACTATTCATCCAGACTGGAATTTTTATTCCAAGAAATCGCAATTCTATGTAAATTTTATATCTCACGGTTGCACAGACTCCGAGCTGATTTAAAGATCCGACTAAAAGAAGTTTAAACAAATTTATGATTCGAATCGTACCAAATGTCAATATTTATCTTAACAAATTGTTAGCTCGAGTATAATAACCAACCCTCGCTTTCCATCCCAGCTTGGGCAATTGGATTTTCATCGTATTTTAATGGTTGACATCGCTCGGCCCTATTCGTTATTAAGATTGTAGCCCCAGGCCAGATCCCCGAAAGATGAAACCACCACACATACATCTATTATCCGTTTCCTCGTCTCCTCTCGTACTTCCAGCATTTTTCGAGTCCATATTTTCCCTGAACGATTCTCACATTACCTTATAACGCCGTCACAATTTCCCTGTCAAACAAAAATGTTCCCATCTCTGAGAACCACTTTCTTTCGTTTTCTTTATCGTTTCGTCGAAAATTCAAATCTGGATCGTTTGGCCGAATCTTTTATCTGGATTTACAAAATATTTTTAAAATACATATAAAAAATAGGACAAATTTAAAAATGTAAAGTACAAAACTTATAAAATAATTATCAATAATTAAATATAATACAGTCTATTTTTTCTAAATTAATTTTTACAATGTACTGAATAAAAAAAAATAACAACATTGTTCACACTCGTACGTTGATTCCCACAAACTAATTATCCTTAGTACATCCTAATTTATTACCCTTTTAAATTCCCATGTTGCGATCGAAACACGAGTTTTTCCAGCTGGAGTTCACAAACTCGTTTCCTGGTTCTTTAGACAATGCAAAAATGCCATCGACCATAGGTATACACATTTGATTTATCTCCAGCCGGAGCAACTCGACTGGAGTATCAAACAACTGAATTATATTCACAAAACGTCAGCAGAGATGAAATCAGATGATGAATCACGTTTTCACGGTCCATCGGGTTGTGTTTTCGCAAATTTTTTTCAAGCGATAGAACACACATCCGGAATCCGCGCTCGATTCGCGTTCCAGGGTTCTGTTTCGATGTTTATCCAACTTGTGAGGGGGGCTGAATAAACGCGAGCACGTGGTGGGTTGCAGGGTCTGGAATAATATTATCCTTGAGCGCCCCTCCCAGTGTCATCGGCGCACGAAACAGTCATCATCAGTGAGGGTTCATTGTGTTGGACGCACCGCAGTTTAGCGTGCGATCACATAATAAGGGTCCCAAAATTGGATCAGCGCAAAATCAGGGACGGTGGAATAGCATCAAGCGTGACGGGTCGTGTGAAAATCCCATTGGCGCGTCACATAAAGACGTCAATCGGTCGATTCTTGGTCGACCCTTTGAACGCTTGTAAAGGTTTTTGAAAAATTGAGCGAACAAAATTGCGACACACGTCCCGCGTTTATGACGACAATAAACCATCAAGTTTAGAGGACGATGGCACGGACAAAACAGAGAGAAACGAAGAACAGGCTCTCGAGGCGAAACCCAAGAAGAAGTTGGATACTGTTTCCTTTTTGAGTTACCCGGTAGTTTGGCCATTCGCTCGCGAGATTTATGTGCTCGAAACGAGAAACACGAGTTTCCGGCGCTGAGATGCAAAAATTTGTTTTTTTTTTTTTCTTTAAACGGTTTTAACTTTATTTTGACGTTTTTATTGTTTTAAATACTTTTACTTTTTAAAATTTTCAATTTTTTCTCAACACTTATAATTTTTTTCACATTTTATTTTTCATTCTCTGTTTTGTTGGAAGTTGAGAGGTTCGAGGTTCTATTTGTCTGGTTCGCCTGACAATTTCAAATTGCAGTTTGATAAATATTACAACATTCAGAGAGCATTCATTGCCGGGCTGGCATTGTGATTTCGTTATGGCAACTTCATTTCGATGTCACTTTCGGTAGTCCGTAAAAAAATATTGGGGGGCCCATTCGAACGACACGGTATAATGGCCGGATTTGACACCTGCTGTTCGCCATCTGAAACAAAATTTCTACGAGGACGCGTTTTGTTAGTCGACCTTTTTTTTATTCCAAGGCATCTTGATCACCTCTCGAAATAAATTTGAAAAGTTTATTTTGCCTGGCGTTCTCGGGGTAACGTAAATAGCCGTGCATCACGCCTGGCCATGCGAATATCCCGGTGTGCGTGTGGTCTTGACAAATTTCGAATAGGCTAAAAAACAGAGAGAGAGAGAAACCAGAAGACGTGTGAGAGAGTGTAAACTTGCGATCGAACTTGTGAGTGAATAATGAAGTCGGGATTCTGCTCTCGGGGTCCAAGTGGCACATCCCGAGGGACGGTACAAGACGTGTCTGCCGTTGTTATCGTGCGATCGGCGCCAGCACGACATGTTAAGCTTTTAAAACGGAAAGGGGGCAGAAGTGCATCTCGAAACTCGCGGCAGGGAGCTGGGTGTGTTTTTTTCCTCTGCCCCATTGCTCGAAAATCGAGTTTGACAATCTCACTGGTCGCAAATCCCCGGAGATGATTGATCTGCGACTCGCCTCTGAAATTGTGAGATTTCTCTTCCCCAAGTGACAAACTCGAATTCAATTCTGTTGGTTTATTCATTCTTGATATTAATATTTGTTTGGCAAAAATCAATCTATACAATCTAAATTATTTTTCTACGAACATTAAGAGTTTTATCTTCG